>CM077935.1:7122510-7404048 GCA_039797435.1 Crotalus adamanteus | reverse complement strand
GAAGGAAGGAAGGAAGGAAGGAAGGAAGGAAGGAAGGAAGGAAGGAAGGAAGGAAGGAAGGAGAGAGAGATTGAAGGGGAAGGGATGGAGATGGAGATAGAAGGAAGGAAGGAAGGAAGGAAGGAAGGAAGGAAGGAAAATTGAATGCGAAAGGAAGGAGATGGTGAAGGAAGGAGGTTGAAGAGGGAAGGAAGAAAGGAAGGAGAGAGAGATTGAAGGGGAAGGGATTTATATGGAAGGAAGGAAGGAAGGAAGGAGATTGAAGGGGGAAGGAAGGAGATTTATTTATTTATTTAATTTTTTTTTTTTTAATTTTTAAACCGCCCCACTCCTGCAGGACTCTGGGCGGCTAACAATAAAAACAACATAAAATATGACAAAACAAGCAGTACAATAACAGTCATCCAGGGGTCAGATTTTATAAACCCCAGGTCTTCCGGAAAAGCCAGGTCTTAAGCAGCTTACGGAAAACCAACAGGGTGGGAGCGGTCCTAATCTCCGGGGGGAGTTGGTTCCAAGACGTGGGCGCCATCCCAGAGAAAGCCCTCTTCCGCGGCCCTGCCAAATGGCACTGCTTGGCCGACGGGACCCGAAGGAGGCCCAGCCTGTGGGATCTAACCGGACGAAGGGAACTATGAGGTAGTAGGCGGTCATATAGGGCTTTAAAGGTAATAACCAACACTTTGAATTGGACCCGGAGACCAATAGGCAAGCAGTGCAGCTCACGGAGGATAGGTGTAACGTGGGTGTATCGAGGAGCACCCACTATTACTCGCGCGGCTGCATTCTGGACCAACTGTAGTCTCTGAATACTTTTCAAGGGTAGCCCCATGTAGAGCGCGTTGCAGTAGTCCAAACGTGACAAGGGCATGAGTGACTGTAAGGAGAGCCTCCCGGTCCAGGTAGGGTCGCAACTGGTGCAACAGACGAACTTGTGCAAAGGTCCTCCCAGCCACAGACGTCAAATGATGTTCCAAATTCAGCTGTGGATCAAGGAGGACACCCAAGTTGCGAACCCGCTCCGAAGGGGGTATATTTTTCCCCACTAGAGTCAACACTGGACAGTCGACATGATCCTTGGGAGGCAACATCCAAAGCCACTCGGTCTTGTCAGGATTGAGCCTAAGTCTGTTAACCCCCATCCAGACCCTCACGGCTTCAAGGCAACGGCCCATCACATCAGCCGCTTCACTGAGAGAGCTCGGGGAGGAGATATATAGCTGGGTATCATCAGCATACTGATGAAACCTCACCCCGTGCTGTCTGATGATCTCACCCAGCGGCTTCATGTAAATGTTAAATAGGAGGGGGGAGAGGACCGACCCCTGTGGCACGCCGCATTCAAGGGGCCTCGGGGTTGACCTCTGCTCTCCCACCAATATCGATTGCGACCGGCCAGAGAGGTAGGAGAACCACCGTAAAACGGTGCCTCCCACTCCCACCCCTTCAAGTCGTCGCAAAAGGATACCATGATCGATGGTATCAAAAGCCGCTGAGAGGTCAAGTAGCACCAAGACAGAGTAATAACCCCTGTCTCATGCCCACCAGAGATCATCCATCAGCGCGACCAAAGCGGTTTCTGTGCTGAAGCCGGGCCTGAAGCCAGATTGAAAAGGGTCTAGATAATCCGCTTCATCCAGAGACCGTCGGAGCTGGAGCGCCACCACTGTCTCTACAACCTTCTCCAAAAAGGGGAGATTGGAGACTGGACGGAAGTTATTTAAGTCAGCCGGGTCCAGGGTAGGCTTCTTGAGAAGGGGCCTCACAACCGCTTCCTTCAAGGATTGTGGGAAAGACCCCTCCCTCAACGAAGCATTGATCAACACCTGGAGCCAGCCTTGTGTCACCTCCTTGGCAGCCGAGACCAACCAGGAAGGACACGGGTCCAATAAACAAATGGAGGCGCTCATCGCTCCCACCGCTCTGTCAACATCCTCAGTGGTCACAGACTCAAATTCATCCCATAAAACTGGGCTAAGACCTGCCCCAGTCATCTCAGAAGGCCCTGCCCCATCGGAGTCTAGGTCTGTCCGAATCTGAGCGATTTTGTCTGATAGGAACTGCACAAATTCCTCTGCCCTACCCTGTAAGGGCTCCCTGGCTTCCCGAACGTTAAGTAGGGAACGGGTCACCCTAAACAGGGCGGCGGGGCGAGATTCTGCAGACGCAATAAGTGTGGGAAAATGCAAACATTTTGCCCCTCGTATCGCCACTAAATAAGTCCTAATATAGGGTCTTAAAAGTGTCCGGTCGGATTCGGAGTTACTAGCCCTCCAGCGTCGCTCTAGACGTCTCTTCTGACACTTAATCTCCCGTAGCTCCTCGGTAAACCAAGGTGCCCTCCGGGATCCACAATCACGGATAGGTCGCAAAGGCGCGGTCCGGTCTAACGCCCCTGATGCCGCCTTATTCCAAGCAGCGACCAAGGACTCAGCCGGTTCGTGGAGGAGGGAGTCAGGAAAACCCCCAAGCGCTATTTGGAACCCCTCCGGGTCCCTTAAACGCCTGGGGCGGAACCACCTAATCGGTTCCGCCTCCCTGCGGTGGGGGGGTAGGACCGATAAATCTAACCTCAACAGGAAGTGATCCGACCATGACAAGGGAGAAGTAACTATACCCCTTAAATCGAAATCACGTCTCCACTGCCCCGAGAGGAATACCAAGTCGAGCGTGTGTCCTCCCCTATGGGTCGGACCCTGAATTATCTGGGTCAGGTCCATGGTTGTCATGGAAGCCATGAACTCCTGAGCCACACCGGAGGATTCGCCGAGTGACGGCAGATTGAAATCCCCCAGCACCATAAGCCTGGGGAATTCCACCGCCAACCCAGCTACCCCCTCCAGCAGCTCGGGCAGGGCTGTTGTCACATAGCTGGGAGGCAGGTATGTCAACAACAAGCCCGACTGAACCCTTGAATCCAACCACAAGAGAAGGGACTCACACCCAACAACCTCTGGGGCAGGGATCCTGCGAGGTCTCAAGGATTCTCGGACAAGAATCGCCACTCCCCCACCCCTTCCCTGGAATCGCGGTTGGTGCATTATCTGAAACCCGTCTGGGCACATCTCTGAGAGAGGAAGACCTCCCTCTTGGCCCAGCCAGGTCTCAGTAATACATGCCAGGTCGACCTCCTCATCTAGTATCAAGTCCCGGATGAGGGGAGCTTTATTAATAACTGACCTGGCATTAAGAAGCAGCAACCTGAGGCCAGGGTCCTGAACACCCCCCTCTCCAGGTATTGGAGAAGAGTCCAAGGGGTCGGAACAAGTAATCGCTTTAATGCAGCGAGTCCTTGTTCCCCGAAGATGGCCCACCCCTTGGCTCCCGCCATATCTACCTCTCCCTATGATAACCAGGATGTTCCGGCCCACCTCCACCCCTGAAAACTCCCCACCCACCCCACAGGTCTCTCTCCCACCGTCCCCCCCTCCCAGCAGTCCACATCTCACATTCATATCGAGCCGGGAAGTACATCTGGGCCCCCCCTCCACTTCTGTTTACACACTCAGCAGAGGGGGCACCAGTTCTCATTCCCAGCTCCATCACTCACACCCGTACACACCCTAATACAATAAAACTAAAAGAAAATTAAAAACAATCAATCATACAGTCAACATACACTGGATGGAGAAGGAAGGAGATTGAAGGGGGTAGGAAGAAAGGAAGGAAGGAAGGAAGGAAGGAAGGAAGGAAGGAAGGAAGGAAGGAAGGAAGGAAGGAAGGAAGGAAGGAAGGAAGGAGAGAGAGAGAGATTGAAGGGGGGAGGCGCTGCCAAGGACGCACAAGCAGCTCCGCACAATTGCCCGGGGAGGGGGTGGAGGGTCTGGCGGAGAGCCAAGCAGCAGCACATCTGGGGCCTCGGAAGCTGCGCAGAGGATCCACGTGCCTCGGAACAGCCGGCTGCCCTCTCACACCCGCACGGGGACTTGGAGCAAGATGACCTGGCGGTTCTCTGAGGAGTGGTATTTGTTGATGTCGCGGGTGAGGCCTGGCAAGCTGTAAAATGTCGCCGGGCAGTATTTGCAGGGGAAGGCCTGGGTGGCATGGAGCATGCGCAGGTGACGCTCCTGACCGCTCTTACTGGGGAAGGTGTCCCCGCACACTGGGCAGAGGTGGCACTCCCTGGACAAGCTCAGTGGGCTGTGGCCGTCTGGTGCCGCCTCTTCCAGACAGGCCTCGGGAAGCGGGGGAAGCCTGGGACAAGCCGTCAAGGGGCTCGTGGTGGAGTGGCAGGTGCTTACGCAGGGCGCTCTGGCGTCGGAAGCACTTGGCGCAACGCGGGCAGGTGAATTCCTCAGCTCCAGCGGCCTCCAGTTCTCCACTGCTGCCGCCCCCACCACTCCCGGGACTTGGCGTATCCTGCTCGCTGCTGCTACTACTGTTGCCGCCGCCGCCACCTCCTCCCTTCGCAGTCTCCTCTGGAACAATCTTGGCCTTGGTTGGCGCACCGGCGACGTACTCACCTCGTCCTCGAAGTGCAACTTGCGGGCTGCCTTGGCCTTTCTGCCCTTCAGTGTGCCTGGGCTCGGCCCATGGCTGTGCTGAGGGGCAAGCGGCGGGCTAGAAGCGATGGAGGCAGCGGCGGCGGCGGCGACTGCCCAAAGCTTGAGGTCTCCTCCAGGGCCCAAGAGTAACGGTTCCGGTGCCGGGAAGGACTCGGCCGAGACAGGCGAGGCCAGGTGGAGGCTACGTTCTTCGCTCACTGCTCACGCTAGACTGTGCAGCGGTGCCAGCGAAGAGGGGCCCTCCGGCATCCCAAACTGCGGCACTGCGGGCGCAGGCAGAAGTGCTGCTTCGGCGGATTCCGAGGCAGAAGCCTCACTGGGGAAGTGAGGGGCGGGAAAAGGTGGAGGAACCAAGAGCTGCACCGGATTGCCTCCTTCCAGCCCAGCGGCCGGGTAGCAGGAGCAACGCGTCCGGTAAGAGATGGGCATAGGTCTGCGACTCCTCTTCACCAAAAAGCTCCGGGGCATCCTCGGGCAGCTCCGGAAGGCGTCTGCAGCTGGTGATGCTGCTGCCTCAGTCTCTGAGTGGCAAGTGCGGTTCTAGCATCCAGCTGGTCCTTCTTCGACCACCCTGCCTTCCCTCCGTCAGCCGAGCCAAGCGGGAGAAACAGAAGTGGTGGTGGAGGAGGAGGCCTCTCTCACTTTCTGCCACATGCTCCGAAACCGAAACTTTCTTAGTTTATATAGAAAAAAGCTGCGCATGCACAAAGAGGAGGGAGGCAGGAATGGCTCTCCGTGCCACCTGTGGCACTTTCGAAAGCCAATAAGAGGGAGTAGCACAGCTAAGGAAAAGGGGGAAAAAATGGCGGATTGCGTTGTTTGACGACCCCCGTGAAATCTAACATTTCTAATCCAAATGTATATCTTTTGTTATTATCACTGTGATTGTTGTAGCTGTTATTACTGTTGTAATTGTGGATCAATTTGTGGATGTGAAATACTGTGTAATAATCATGAGGGGTGGATTCTAATTCTAATATTACTGAAGACAACACACCAGAGCAGCCTGGGAAATAAAGGTAAAAATTGGTTTGTGGGATTTAAAGGTAGATGACAATCATGAAGCAGAATGGATATTGCAGAAGGAATTAGGAAAGTGGCTAAAGCTCCTGAACAAAAGTATGAAAATATGTGGAGCGATTGGAGTTGGTTAACAAATTGGCTTCCCAATTTTGGATGGTTAAAACAAATATTTATAGGACTAGTGTTTATAGTTGTGATAGGTATTATGTGTTGTGTTTGTCTCCAATGTTTACCCTGCTGTATTTCATTTTGCACCAAAAAGTTGGGGTCAGTAGCGAAAAGCATCTCTGGAGAAGATGTACAGATTCAATTTATGTTATCTAATATAGCCAAAAATGAAGATTCATCAGAGTATACAGAAATACAGGGGGGATTGATAAATATGCATCAATATGATAAATCTTCAGAGTCAGTTAAACCTACAATACAATGGAAACTAATTGAACAGAAGAATAAGTACAATTGGTGGGAGTCAGGAAAAGATAACATAAAGGAAGTAAGATAAACATATAGGCAAAAATAGCTGGGTCTGAGAAAGGAAGAAGAGAAGCCATAAAAAATATATAGCTGTAAAAGGAAATGGCTAGCCAGGAAAGACAGGTTGAATTGGAGAATAGGAAAATAAGCTGAATAAGATAAGAGGAAAGGCACACTGAATTGAAAAGCAGGAAAAGAACCTATTGTTTTAAAATGGGGACATAAATATGTACAGAGTTTAAAATAACCATTTAAATATCTAATTTTTCTTATTATTATTGTATATGTGAATATGATTTAATATGTTATCAGGAAATGTGTATAAGTGGATGGAAAGAGTGTAACCTCATAGTACCTCAGCCAATGGGGAAAGAGGAAGGATGTAGCGGCCGGTGATAGGGATGAATAAAAGAAGGAAATATTTTGGGTTAAAACTTTGGAGAGAACCAAGCTTTGATAGCTTCTCTCCCCGCTTATTGCAATAAACGAAACAAAAGGCCTTCACTGTGTCTTGCCTGGTTATTGGTCAGGCGAGCTTGCCTCTGGTCACGAAGGAAAGTAGCCAGGAGCACATAACAGTTGAAATGTTACCAGACCTATTCTGATTTTTAGCTTGGATGTAGACAGTCTGTCAATTATTCTGAACAATTCCATAAATAAATTCCTTCCTCCAGTTCAGGAGTTTCCTGAACCAACACTTCTCCATAATACAGGTAATCCTCAACTTACAACTGAGTCCAAAATTGCTGTTGTTAAGTGAGACATTTGTTAAGTGAGTTTTGCTCCATTTTATGACATTTCTTGCCCAAGATGTTAAGTGAATTACTGCAATTGATAAGTTAGTAATCTGGTTAAGTGAATATGACTCCCCCATTGACTTTGCTCGTCAGAAAGTTGCAAAAGGGGATCACATGACCCCAGGATGCTGCAGCGGTCCTAAGTATGAACCAGTTGGCAAGCATCTGAATTTTGATCACATGATCATAGGGATGCTGCAAAAAGTGTAACTGTGAAAAATGGTCACAAGTCATTATTTGTGTTGTGTTCTCCGTTCGCTTACGAATGATGAAGAGACATGGTTGCAATAATCAATGCTTTATTCTCCTACTCCAACTCCAAGCAAGCAGCAAAAGGCACGCAGGCCTTTCCTAGGGCTTGAACCCTGGACAGAGTGAACCAATAAGAGTTCTTCTTTCTTCGCGCCTTGCGCATGCGCGCAAGGCTGGCACCGCTCTGTCTGGTCCCAGGCAGCTTTTAGAATGCCCGGGCCCCTTTGCAACAATTCTGGGCCTGCTGAGTTTCCTCATCAGGCCCAGGACACAACACCCCTCCCCCCTGGATAGAACACACACAATTCCACTTCTTTACAATCATAATAAAATAAATGAAAAGAAAATAATAGTCTGCTCACGTGCAGACATTCTTCTTCTACTAACATAGTTAGCCAACCAAACCACTCTCTAATGTGGACTTCGCGTGTCTATCTTTTACCCCACAAAGGTCCCCTCTCCTCAACCTAGACATGTAAGGTCCCTTGTACTGACAAGAACCTCACATATTCGCCTAGATGCTTAGGAGGGGCCTTAGCCCGTTGTGACTGACACAAGGTTAGGGAGGGTGCCTGGCCTGTCAGCTCACCTGCTCGGCTAGACAGACCAGGACTTGTTCTTAAGGGCGCCTGGCCTACCGGCCCGTCTGTTGGGCTTGTTAGACCAGGACTTTTATGCACAAGTTTTGCAGGTGACCCCTGGTGAGGCATGCTGGCAGAATTGCCAGAGCTCCCCCCAGGCTCCGTGAGAGCAGCTGAAATTCCCCAACCCTCTGAGTTGGCTGAGGATTCCCCAACTACTCTGTATGGCTCCAGGGACTTAGTCCCTCGAGCCCGCGACCAGTCTTGGACGTGACCTGCGTTGCAGGTGTGCCCCAATACTCCCAGTCCCCAGTGGCTGAGGTGCCAGCGTCAGAGGTCGCCTCATTAGCAGACGCCGTCTCAGGTAAATTCCTGTTTGGAGCTCTTGTGGATACGCATGACTCCCTGTTTGGCGCAATAGCTGAACTCTGAAAATGTCCTTGCACCTCCTCTGGGAAGTCCCTAGCACCCTGCGGTACATCCCAGGAACAGTGAGGTTGTATCTCATAAGCTGGACCTGAAGTGTGAGATTGTGTCTTAGGAGGTGGACCTGAAGTGTGAGATTGTGTCTCAGGAGGTTGACCTGAAGTGCGACTTAATTCCTGGGCCCCCTCCCCCCCGAGAGCAGATGCAGGGGTGGAATCTACAGGGGACAACCGCCAACGCAGTTGATCGATGTGACGCCACAGGACGCGGCCATCTCCCAAGGTCACTTCGTATGATAGAGGTCCAGAGATCTTACAGATGACAGCAGGAACCCACAGATGACCAGGAGCGTAGTTCCTAGCCCAGACCAGATCACCCAACTGAAGTCTCCTTGGTGCCCGCGGATGTGACACCTGTGAAGCCACCCGGTTTGGGTGCAACCTGTCCAATTTAGTAATGAGTCTGCGACCCCAGCGGAATTCAGCTGGGCTCTTCCCTGTGGACGTTCAAGGTGTGGTGCGGTGTGCAAGAAGAAAATCAGCTAACCTGTGATGCCAGTTACCATAAGTCAGTGTCTTGAGGGCATCTTTGGTGGTGCGCACCGTTCTCTCTGCCATTCCGTTGGAGGATGGGTGGAAGGGAGCCGATGGTGCATGCTGGATCAGGTTGGCTTGA
Organism: Crotalus adamanteus; assembly: GCA_039797435.1. NCBI lineage: Eukaryota > Metazoa > Chordata > Lepidosauria > Squamata > Viperidae > Crotalus > Crotalus adamanteus. The sequence goes on along the minus strand of CM077935.1, from coordinate 7,395,312 downwards.
AGAAAAGCCTGGAACTCAGAAGAGGTAAATTGAGGGCCATTGTCTGAAACCAGAAGATCTGGGAGACCATGTGATGCAAAAATTCCTCTCAACACCTGGATGGTCCTGGCAGTAGTAGTGGAGGAAACAGGAATGACCTCTAGCCACTTGGAATGGCTATCAACCACAGCCAGGAAGAATTGCCCCTGAAAGGGCCCAGCGTAATCTATATGCACCCTAGACCATGGGGTTTGAGTTTCCTCCCACCTATGAACTGGTGCCTGAGGCATTTCAGGCCGAGACTGTTGGCACACTTGGCACCTGGGCCTCGATGGCTTTATCGAGTCCAGGCCACCAAAGATGGCTGTGCGCAAGCGCTTTCATCCTAACTATCCCAGGATGTCCCTCATGCAGAGAGATCAAGATTCTAGACCTCAATGGGATGACTACCCTGCTACCCCATAAAAGGCACCCATTAAAGGTAGACAGTGCATGTCTCCTTTGCCAAAAACTTTGAAATGTCGCATCTGGACATGAGTCAGGCCATCCTGACAACACCCATGTCAGCACGCATGTAAGCGTGTGATCAGTGGCAGTTTCAGCAGCCACGTCCCTAGCATTGAGGGGAGATTCAGGCAACTCCTGAATGGAAAGAATATTTATGGCAGGAGCAGGGTCTGCTTCTACCTGAGTTAAAGGCAATCTGCTTAGGCCATCTGCATGGCCCATTTCTTTTCCAGGTTTGTGAACTAAAGTGTAGTCATATGCTGACAGGAAAATGGACCATCTCAACATATGAGGAGAAATGATATGTGGAGTCTGTTTGTTAGTAGTAAACAACCCTAACAGAGGCTTATCGTCTGTATAGACCACGGGTCGGCAACCCGCGGCTCCAGAGCCACATGCAGCTCTTTCAGCCATCTCCTGTGGCTCCCAGCCACGTGCAGTGCCAAAAAAAAGGACTAAAAAAGTTGAACCGATCAATTCAAACTTCTCACAAAAGAAGTTTGAATTGATTGGTTCAACTTATTTGGTTTCTGGGACGCTGTTCGCCATGGGCTTGACATAGACGGGAGGGGTGGGAGACAGCTCCGGAGAGAGACTGCCCTGTAGCAAGAAGCTGGCGGTCCGAGCGGAGCGGCATGGAAGACCTACCGGTCGGCGTGGGAAGCTTCAGCATTGCTGGTGAGTAAGGCTTGGCGGTTCCGCACCCCGACGACCAGGGGGAGGGGGGGGGATATCCGGGGCCTAAAAAATCCTCCAGGACAGGCTCGGGGCCGGTCCTCTTTCCCTGACTGCAGGAGAAGGGGAGGCGCAGGCTCTCCACCCGGGCGGGCAGGTGAGAAAAACCCTGAAAGCAGGAGGGAATCCTCCGGACCTTCGGTTTTCTCGGCTTGCCAACGAGGCTTGCAAACTCGGCTCCTGCCAGGGAAGCTCCTTCCCCGAAGCATGCAATTGCTCAGAGCCCGTCCCAAAAGGTGCTGCTTCCCTGGCAGGAGCCGAGTTTGCAAGCCTCTGTTGAGGCAGAATTGGGGGAACACAAATCACAGCGGAGCTTTCATCTCGTGCTGTTGCCAAAGTGAAGCGGCAAAACCCCGCTTGGCCTCATCCTGCAGTAAGTCTTCCCTGGGCAGCCCTTTATCCGTGTTCTGCACTGGCAAGATTGTCAAGAGGGGATGAAGTACCATTCTGTGATTGTTGGGGAGGGAAGTGTCATTCATTTACCATATTTTACCTTGCTTTTTGGTCAGTGCACTCAATTCAGAATCAAGCCCCGTTATGTGTGTGCGCATGCGTGCACATGCGCACACACACGTACACATTTTGCGGCTCCCAGGTTGTTGTTTTTTTGTGAGGGAAACGGGTCCAAGTGGCTCTTTCACCGTTTTAGGTTGCCGACCCCTGGTATAGACCGTGAAATGGCGGCCATATAAGAAATCATGAAATTTCTTTATCCCAGCTACTATGGCCAAGGCTTCTCTGTCAATCTGAGCGTAATTCCGCTCTGCAGATGACAGAGTCCTTGAATAATAGGCCACAGGGACTTGTGTCCCATCAGCCTTCAGATGGCTAAGTACTGCTCCCACCCCATAAGGAGATGCATCACATGCGATGCAAACAGGCAGTTGCTCATTGAAATGCACTAAAGCAGCATTAGAAGTGAGCAAGGCCTTAACCTCGTTGAAGCTCCTGTCATGGACTTTAGTCCACTGCCAGGGAGCCTGCTTGTCTAATGTAGTAATCAGTCCTTAGTCATTGAAGGGTGCAAAGAAATGGCCACTTTCTACGCAGCCTTTATTGTTTATATAGAGTTTACAAATAGCAAAAGATACTGCATGGCAATAGCATTTCATTGGCTAAAATCCTTTACTAATCCTCAAGAGTAAAAAGCTAGAGGCCATAAACAGGGAAACTTGTTGTTCACCAGCCAGCCTTATCAAACTGGCAAGGTCACACAGACCTGCGTACTTTCACGTCACCATGGTGATGTGAGGGGGGGGGAGATAGATGCAGGGAAAAGATACAAGCATTGGGGGCGGCAGTTTTCTGCAGACGACTTTCGCCTGTCTCTCACCCCTACATCTCACTCCTTTTTGTTTTGTTAGACGAAATATCGCCATAAGCGGGTTAATAAAAGGATTATAATCAGGAGAGGAGCATCCTTGCAGTTGTTAATATAGGGCCAAAACTTGACCCTGAGGCAATGTGAGAGAGGATCTACTGGGATTTAAAGCTCTAATACATATATTGCAAAATGAAAGAAATACATTACATAAACAGCATCTATAAAGATCCTAAGGTACCAATTTTCAAATCAGAGGCCAAATTGTGTAAAATATAAATCTGGTGCTGGATGGTTCATGAATTATCAGAAATATTGAAACAATACATTTCCTCAAAACATTTACAACCCAAATGCTGGTGCAGAAGCAAATAATCAATTGCAGCGTGATTTTGCAAAATAGTTCTCAAATTTTGCAGTTCATGGTTGATCGATGAAATAGTTGAAGAAGTAGTATTAATTGTCTTTGCCAAATTTCATGTAATAGCATTGATGTTGAGGTGGGCACGAACAGCAAGTCCTGGCACGCCCACTAGAGATATAGCCAATGCTACAAAGTAAGGTTGTCTCAGAGTCACAAGTGTTGTCTAGTGTGACACCACGTGAAGAATGGTTCATGTGAACTTGTTGTTTGGAAAGCAAAACAGGAATCAGCTGGCTGAGGCAACATTGCGCTTCACTAATATTAGCAGGAATATAATTTAAACTTTCTTGACCACACGTAAAAAACCCTCCTTGCAATAGCCAAGCATGTCCAAAATGAAAGGAAGTCTCTATTGAAGCTGTGCAATTTAAAGCAGGTGAGCCAATGCGATGACAGTGAGGTTTTTTAAGCAATAACCTCCCAGAGTCAGTGAAGTTTTGAATTACTGCAGAAGGGGTGCAAACAAAGACTAAACATATAGAAAACAAATTACATGTAATACATTTCAGATAAACAAAAGAAGTCATTTTGTGTGATGTTAGATTTTGCCTCATTCATTGTTCGAATGATTGTTTGAGTGGGATGACAGTTACAGTTGTCAAAGGGCAGATGTTAACGATCAGACATAAACAAATGATGGATAAGAAATTTGCAGTTAAAACCACAAAAATGGCAGCACACAGGTTCTCGGGGATCAAGTTCTTTACATCTCCCCACGTCACTGGCTGCCTGGCATGTCAGGATTGGATTACTTGCTGTGCCATCTGTAGAGTCACCCTTGCCATTTCTGGGACTGGGTCCAGGGACTGGTGCCACGACATCCCTGGCTGGGTGATCACAATGCACTGGAATCCGCAAAGGTCCTGTTGGAGCAAGCACAGCAGTGTAGCCCCGCCCCCAAGTGATCAGAGGGACTGGTCCCAACCATGCTTTGTCTGGTAATGCCCGATATGCCAGAGGTGGAGGCAAGCTTGTTTTCTGTTAAGAGTGTCTCTGATAAGCAGTCAAATTTGAATGGAAATATTCAATTGGTGTGATATAAATAATACTTTTTGAACCTGTTGTATTACCCACGACAAATTGGGTATCCTAGATAATCCGTCCTTTTTTATTTGTTTGTGAAGGCAGTCCTTGAAAGACCAATTAGCATGTTCCACGATAGCTTGACCTGTGGAATTATAGAGAAGACCATGAGTAAAAACAATATTTCAGGTTGTACAAAATTGTAAAAAGGCCACTGAAAAATAGGCTGGCCCATTGTCAGTTTTTAGGGAAGAGGGTTTACCCAGGGCTGTAACAGCCAAAAAAAGATGAAAAATAACATGTGAAGCTGTTTGCCCTCATAGAGGTGGGGGAAATTGTTCCTAAATACCTATTTATGAATATACATTTCTAGGAAACCAAAAAAAGAGAAAAATGGATAACGTCCATTTGTCATAGTTGATTAGAGGCAAAACCACATAAAAGACATAAAAAAGACATACAAAAAAAAATTAGGCCCAGGAAGGGAGGAGTGATTGTGTTTATGAGATACAAAATTATAAATGCTTTCAGTTCTGGAGCAGCTGCTGCAAAGTTAAAAACAAAGTCATAAGATTGGGGTCAATCCTGGGCGTGATATAAGCACCTGAAGAAGTAAAAGTAAGTTGGCACACATAATGAGAGTCAGAGATTAAGTTAAAAGACTGTTGAGAAAAGGTTTGAAAAGCTAAAATAATTCTGAGCATTGTGATAAGGGTTGCATTGCAGTGTGGGACACTTTCCAGGTATCATCCTTGTAAACAATTGCTCCTCTCATTCACCCTCCATCAGAAAAAGCAATAACTTGTGGCAAGGGAGAAAGAGGAAGAAAATAGTGGCTGGACTGGAAAGGAAAAAGTCATTAAACAAGCAAGTCAAAGATCATTAGGCAAATGATATGAAATACAGCCTATATAGTCAGTTAAAGCACATTAAAGAGATAAGTTATTTTTGAAAACAATATTAATTAATCAGTTCCTTTTCAATGGCAAGCTCTTGTGCGTCCTAAGGTTATCATTTTAGCAACCACCTGGATAAAAAATAAAACATTTTGGGATGGGATATGGTAGGTAAATATTATTCAATTCAATATACTTTCTGCATTTCTATTACAGTTAATACTCCATTAGGTAATTTACTAGTAGGAAAAAATCAAAAGTGTGGAATTCTGTCCACAAATTGAGTATTCATGATGTCATCAATTTGTGCAACTATATTTTTTCTGGGACTATTTGCAATCCTAAATCATTTTATATTTTTTGAAAGCCAATTAAATTGTATCTTTGGTGCTTCAATTTAAGCAAAGTCCATTCAGATGGAAACAATTTTTATATAAATAGGTTAAATATTTATAAATCTATAACAAAGTAATCCAGTTAGTTCTTTTGGTTGTTGGATATAAAAAATATTGTCCAACATTACTGTTTCTCTTTTGAGTAAAAAAAATTATTTGCCGAAACTGCATAGGTGAATGTCAAGTTTCAGATTCACTCCACTCTTCTCAGATTACAATTATTTTTTATTTTTCCAAACTCTCCCCCATACATATACCGTAATACTTATCAGATATTAAGATACATTCCCTCCACACTCACTCTTCTCTACCTTCTTTCTCCCTTTCTTCTCTTCCTACTTCCCTCTTCTTCCTCTCCTCTCCTTAACCACTCTGCTCCCCTTTCCTCTTCCTCCAACCTTCCTACTTCCTTCTTCCCTCCTTTACTCTTTTCTCTCTCCTCTCGTTTCTTCCCTCTCATCACTCTTCAGATACAATTCCAAGCAGAGGAAAATTTTTTTTAAACGAACAGTTCCCCCCCCCCTCCTTCCTGTCTCTGGCTCTTTAAGCAATGCAGCCAGCCGAAAGAGACGGGGGGGGGGGAATCTCACCACCCAAAAATAGTTTAATCTCCTTCATATACATCTTTCAATAAATTCTCTCATACATTCTCCATAAAATTCTTCTCATACAAATATTTACTATTATTTTCACAGTTAGGGAGAAAATGGGTGGGTTTTGAAGGCTAACACACACTTCAGCAAATTAACTCATTCAGTTCCATACTGACTGTTTGCATAAAACCATTCCACATACAATTATTTCATTTCATACTTTCTCCAGGCAAACCATATATTCTTAGCAAGGCCTTTTTGTATTGTTGTTATCAGAGAGGGCTTTGAGCCTCTTCCAAGTCTTGGAATAACACAGAACAACACAGACAAACGTCTATACACAAATACTGTTACAACAACATTTATTTAGACATATAACTTGTCTTGCAAGAAGCGAGAAAAATGACAGGGTGATTTCAACCAAAAAGTGGTTTGAGGGCCCTAATCATCTCCCATTTTTCTCACCATTCCAAGCCCAAGCATAATGTTCTGAGTGGCCACACACACACACATAACACAAAACACAACCAGACATTTGTCTGACGGCTAACTTAATATATTGCAAAGTTCCAAAGCATTCCGATTGCTCAAAAGACTTTGTTCTGAGGGAGTAAATTTTGATTTATGTCTAACTAATCAACAAAGAATTAGCCTCTTCAGAAGAAGCTGAAAATCCAATTAAAGATGTTTTTAGGAGGAATAAATTTTACTTAGTTGATGGGTCCATTTTTTTTCTTCCTTGCCGGACAGGATTGAACACTATAGATGTTTATACTGAAGCCCAAGGTTCAAGATGTAATTTATGCTCTATCTTTTAGCCTAAGCGTCTGATGCTCAGGATTCGAAGAACACTGTTTTCCTATCTCAGCCCAATCAGCTTCCTTATGTCCGTTTCAAGCGTTGCCAGGCCTGATTTCTGTAGCAGGAGTCTGAACTCCTGTACATGCTTTTGCTGAGGGTGAGATAATTTACAGCCCATACTTACTCACTGAGGGGTCTCGTAAGACGAAAGTGCACTTAGGGGTCTGTTCCAGACGATGGTAAGTATGTTGGCAGCTGCTTCTTCCCGTAGGGGTCCCAAAACAAAATGTCCCTGCTGAGGGCGCCAGCTGTAGTAATCAGTCCTTAGTCATTGAAGGGTGCAAAGAAATGGCCACTTTCTACGCAGCCTTTATTGTTTATATAGAGTTTACAAATAGCAAAAGATACTGCATGGCAATAGCATTTCATTGGCTAAAATCCTTTACCAATCCTCAAGAGTAAAAAGCTAGAGGCCATAAACAGGGAAACTTGTTGTTCACCAGCCAGCCTTATCAAACTGGCAAGGTCACACAGACCTGCGTACTTTCACGTCACCATGGTGATGTGAGGGGGGGGGATAGATGCAGGGAAAAGATACAAGCATCGGGGGCGGCAGTTTTCTGCACACAACTTTCGCCTGTCTCTCACCCCTACAGTCTAAGAGCCTATGTAACGGCTCTGCCACTGCAGCTTTGTGTGGGAGAAATGCATGGTAAAAATTTAAGAGCCCCAAGAAGGCTTGCAGCTCACTCTTGGACTTGGGGCTTGGGGCCTGTTGAATAGCTTGTAGTTTAGCTTCAGCAGGGTGAATGCCCTGGGCATCAATCCTGAAACCTAAGAAGTCAGTGGAAGTGACTCCTATCTTGCATTTATCCTGCTTTAGCTTAAGGCCTGCTTTTCTAAAATACAGCAAGACAGCCCTTAATCTTTCTGCTAAATTTTGAGATGCCTCCCCAGCAATGAGGACGTCATCGAAATAGGGACAGACCCCGGGAATACCTCGAAGTGTGCTTTCCATGACACTTTAGAATATGCCAGGGGCTACATTTACCCCAAATTGCAGTCTCTTGACCTTGAAGGCCCCCCTGTGAGTTACAATAGTCTGGACCTCTGCATCTGCCTCATCAACAGGTAACTGTTGATAGGCCTGTGCCAGGTCAAGCTTTGCAAAAATGTGCCCCCCCCCTTGAGTCCCTGTTGTAAGCCAGGATGTGGCTTACAACAGGGACTGGATAAGCGTGCTGTTGCAATGCCTTATTCAGTGTACACTTGTAGTCTGCACATATAGGTATTTCCCCATTAGCCTTTAGAGGCGTTACTATGGGAGTTTCCTATGCACTAGAATCCACAGGTTCTAAAATGCCCTGCTGGAGCAATTTGTCCAGTTCAGCATCTATCTTACCTTTGAGGGAAAAAGGTACCTGTCAAGCCCTCCTGGGCTTGACACACAAGAGAGGGGGAACCGACCTGATGGCAAAAGAAGAGCAGCACAGCAACTCGGCGTTCTTCGACGAATATACGGAACGCTGAGACAGCTACTGGGCGGGTCTAGGAAACAGGAGATGCCATGTGCAAAGAGACTGTCACGCCTGCGCAGAACTAAAGTAAACCGCCGAACAGCTGATCGGCAGTGAAACGATAACCAGCTGATGGGTGGTGACCCAAAGAATACCTCGTTAGCGCAAGGTGTGCATAGAAGTCTCAGATGCAAAAGCTGTGCTCAATGATAGTTGCCAAACGCTGATTGGAAGCCAGGAAGGTGGAAGGGGGTTGTGAATGAATGGACACGGGTGTGGTGAAGGTGTGGTTGCTAGATGGATAGGGTGGGGGTTAATGAGCACGGGTGTGGTGGAGGTGTGGCTAATAACTGAATAGGGTGGAGTAGTAACATAAGTATATTTAAATAGCATTAGGAGGCAGTTGCTCCCAGCGCGAACTTCGTATAGCACAGAGATTGTTTGTTGCTTGTCTGTGTTAAGTCGTCGATTTTCCTCGAAGTAAACCGGAGCTGCTTTCACCCAGAAGCTTTCGTCTTTGCTTTACTTGTGTGGAGTCCGGTAGGGAAGCTGACAGGAAAGTTCACGCTGGGAACCTTGTGCATTCACTTCTCGCAAATTAACCAATACTGAGTGTAGGTGGGCTGTTTGGGAGAAGGAGGCGTATGCAGTAAGGTGGGCATTGGCCACATGGTGCCATTTTTTAGAAGGAGCAAAAGAAGTTTTTGAAGTATGGACTGACCACAAAAATCTAGAAGCACTACAAACGCCCAGACGACTAGCTCCAAAACACGTAAGGTGGGTGCTATATTTTCAACGATTCAAGTTCCAACTGAAGTACGTTCCGGGGGGGGGGAATTTTCTTGCGGATGCACTATCTAGAAAACCCCAGTACTGTAGTAAGCGGGAGGAAGTGGTTCAGGCCCTCATACCTCCAACTGGGCAATCCGGAGATAAAATTTCGATGGTACGATCTGTGGAAGCCTTGGTACAAACTCTACAAGGTGGCCTTATGGTTGATCCATGGTTGATAAGTCATCCCCAAACTCTCACTATGAAAGATGGGTTAGCTTGGAAAGGGGGGAAATTATATGTTCCACAATCCCTACGATTAGAAGTGCTTAGCCGGGGTCACGATGTAAAAGCAGCTGGGCATTTTGGGTTTCTAAAAACCCTACATTTACTCAAACGACAGTTTTGATGGCCAGGTATGAAAAAGGATATAGATAAGTACGTTCGAGAATGTTCCGTGTGTGCAATGACAAAACCACGAGTGGGAAAACCATCAGGCCTGTTACAACAAGTGTCTGACCCGAACCATCCTTGGGAAGAGATTGGTATGGACTTTATAGTTGATCTACCAACCAGCCACAGGAATACGGTGATATGGACGGTAATAGACCTGTTTTCAAAGCAGGCACATTTTATTCCCTGCAAAGGATTACCGTCCGCTAGGCATTTAGCAAAACTCTTTGTGACCCACATCTATCAACTACATGGAGTACCTCGCCGCATCATTTCGGATCGGGGAGTACAATTCACTTCCCATTTCTGGAGAAGTTTCATCAAATCCATTGGATCGTCTCAAGGACTAAGTTCCACATTCCACCCCAGCATGAACGGAGGGGCTGAACGTGCCAATGCAATGATTGAACGATACCTCAGATGTTATGTCAATTATCAGCAGACAAATTGGGCTGAACTTCTACCGTTTGCGGAGGTGGCTTATAATAACACCCTCCACAGTAGTACAGGATTTACTCCATTTCGAGTGGTAAACAGGATAGACTTTGTCCCTATCCCCGAATTACCTCGAGGGGATACGGGATCGCAACAACCGAGCGATTGGATAAATCAAATTAACAATGTGTGGAAAGTAGTTAAGAAGGCCTTACTTAACCCCGTGACAGTGAAACTGAAACTACCGCTCACCCTTGGTAGAGTGTACCCAGTTTTCCACAGTGGACTACTAAAACCGGTAATGAAACCATCATTTAGGCAGGTACCTCAACCCCCAGGCCAAGTTGGGGGAGGTCATTACGAAATTGAGAAATTACTCGATTCAAGGTATAGACGAGGTAATTATCCTCAAAAGCCAGGGGGGGAGGGGACATGTACCCACAAACCCCCTACCAACCTAATTCTATATTTTACCTATTTGCAGGAGGACACCTGGTGGGGGGGGTGCCTGTCAAGCCCTCCTGGGCTTGACACACAAGAGAGGGGGAACCGACCTGATGGCAAAAGAAGAGCAGCACAGCAACTCGACGTTCTTTGATGAATATACGGAATGCTGAGGCAGCTACTGGGCGGGTCTAGGAAACAGGAGATGCCATGCGCAAAGAGACTGTCACGCCTGCGCAGAACTAAAGTAAACCGCCGAACAGCTGATTGGCAGTGAAACGATAACCAGCTGATGGGCGGTGACCCGAAGAATACCTCGTTAGCGCAAGGCGTGCATAGAAGTCTCAGATGCAAAAGCTGTGCTCAATGATAGTTGCCAAACGCTGATTGGAAGCCAGGAGGGTGGAAGGGGGTTGTGAATGAATGGACACGGGTGTGGTGAAGGTGTGGTTGCTAGATGGATAGGGTGGGGGTTAATGAGCACAGGTGTGGTGGAGGTGTGGCTAATAACTGAATAGGGTGGAGTAGTAACATAAGTATATTTAAATAGCGTTAGGAGGCAGTTGCTCCCAGCGCGAACTTCGTATAGCACAGAGCTTGTTTGTTGCTTGTCTGTGTTAAGTCGTCGCTTTTCCTTGAGGTAAACCGGAGCTGCTTTCACCCAGAAGCTTTCGTCTTTGCTTTATTCGTGTGGAGTCCGGTAGGGAAGCTGACAGTACCCTCCTAGGCTTAACCCTGATGGGCGTGATGGTTGGGTCTAACCGTAGCGAAATGGGAGGCCCCTTGTAGGATCCTAGCTCTGAACTAAACACATCCACAAACTCCTTGCAAACCTCTGCAAGTCCCAGCGTTTGCAAACTGTGCAGCCCATTTACCTGGATTCCCAGGGCCTCGAACCAATCGAGTCCAATAAGACTCGTACGATCACCCCCACAACCACCACATCTAGGGAACCTTCAAAATCCTTATACTGTACCTTAAGGGTGGCCTCCCCCTTAACACACACCATAGAATTTTGAAAGTCAGTGAGTATTAGATTCGATGGCCTGAGTTTAACTCGAAGGCCACTACTGCAGCAAATCCTTTTAAAGGTATTAATTGAAATAATGGAAAGAGCGGACCCTGTGTCCAACTCCATTAGTAAGGGAACCCCTTGCAACCTTACCTTAAGGGAAAGTTTCTTCTTAAGGGGCTTGTGTGTTCCTGTTCTTAGAATGCTCCTGCGTGTTGTGCAGAAACCCACCCTGTTTTGGCTGGGGACCCTGGTACCTTTCAGACGCAATTCTTCACAAGGTTGGACCTTCTGGTGACCCAAACAGATCGATGCGATGTGGCCTTGCTTGCCACACGCTCTGCAAATGGCGGAGCGAAAACTGCAGTCAGCTCTCTTGTGGCATCCTCCGCACCCGAAGCATTGAAGCGATACTGGGGCCTTGTCTGGACATTCCTTCTGCCTCTTTCCAGCTGGCTGGTGAAGCCTATCCACCTCTTCTTTAGGATCCGCTTCCGATTCTTCTTGAGTGTCCTCTTGATGGACTGTAACTGTTTCTGGAGGGTTCCTGGTGGGTCGTAAAGCCTTCACAGCCCCACCTGCTGCTTCCTCAGCTGTCACCTCTCGTAGGGCATCTTGGAAAGAGACATCTTCTTTTGCAAAAATCTTCTGCTGTAAGTCTCTGCTCCTCAAACAGCATACGAAGTGATCTCGCAGCCTCTCTTCCAGATCCTTGAACTCACAAGGTCTGGCTGCTTGCCTTAAGGCCGCAATAAAGTCCGCAGCAGATTCACCCGGCCTCTGGTGTCTCTCCTCGAATGCGTGCCTCCAAGCAATGACAGATAACTTCGGCTGGAAGTGTTCCTTCAGCATTTTCTTTAAATCAGCATATGTTACTGACTCCAGAGGTGCAGAGGCCACCAGGTTCTCTGCGATGTCAAAAGCTTCTTGTCCACAGGCACACAGAAGAGTTGCTGCCTTCAGACCGTCTTCTCTTATCTGATTTGCTCTGAAGTAATTCTCAACCCGTGCTACGTATGAAGCCCATCTCTCAGGGTGTGAGACATCAAAATCAGATAAGTGGCCAATCTTTGCCATCCTCTAGTTACAATCTTCACCACTCGCTCCTCTGCAAACTTCTATTGGGGAAAGGGTCTTGTAGCCAAACTCACCCTCCAGCGACGCTATACTGGCAGGCTGGGACGCTGATTCAGACGCCATTTTCCCCTCTTCAGGACTTTCTGGGTGAGTCCTTAAAACTTTTTTTTCTTCAGCTTGCAAAGGATCCCACCTTCGTCACCAGTGTTATGTTCTCCGTTCGCTTGCGAATGATGAAGAGACATGGTTGCAATAATCAATGCTTTATTCTCCTACTCCAACTCCAAGCGAGCAGAAAAAGGCACGCAGGCCTTTTATAGGGCTTGAACCCTGGACAGAGTGAACCAATAAGAGTTCTTCTTTCTTCGTGTCTTGCGCATGCGCACAAGGCTGGTGCTGCTCTGTCTGGTCCCAGGCAGCTTTTAGAATGCCCGGGCCCCTTTGCAACAATTCTGGGCCTGCTGAGTTTCCTCATCAGGCCCAGAACACAACAATTTTCAGTGCCGTTTTAACTTCAAACAGTCACTAAATGAACTGTTGTAAGTTGAAAATTACCTGTACATTACTGTGCTGTAAAGGATCTCCCCAATTCCCATTCTTGATGATCTATTTTCCTGGTTCAGCCTGCTGTGTGCAAGTCAGCAGAGTCATGAGTTAGACGGCCATTTTATTTTCACTTTGTGAAATGTCCCCAAAAGTGTGTGTGATAGACAGGATAAGTATACATATTGCCCCTCACCAAGTTTCTGGAGAAATTTCTTTGGTTCTCAAGCATTCCTCCAATCCCACGACAATCCTCCTCCAGACTCTACAGCAGGGGTCTGCAACCTTGACAACTTTAAGACTTGTGGACTTCAGTTCCCAGAATTCCTCAGCCAGCTGACTGAGGAATTCTGGGAACTGAAGTCCACAAGTCTTAAAGTTGTCAAGGTTGCAGACCCCTGCTCTACAGCAGTGTTTCTCAACCTTGGCAACTGTAAGTTAAGGTTTAAGTGGACTTCAACTACCAGAATTCCCTATCCATGCTGGCTGGGGAATTCTGGGAACTGAAACCAACACTTGTTAAAGTTGCCAAAGTTGAGAAGCCCTGCTCTAGAGTCTACAATACAGGTAGTCCTCAACTTGCGACCATAATTGAGCCCAAAATTTCTGTTGTTAAATGAGACATTTTGCCCCATTTTAGGACCTTGCCTCAGTTGTTAAGTGAATCACTGCAGTTGATAAGTATACATATTGCCCCTCACCCGGTTGTTAAGTGAATCTGGCTTCCCCATTGAGTTTGCGTGTCAGACGGTCGTGAAAGGTGATTACATGATCTTGGGACATAGCAACGGTCATAACTATGAGTCAGTTGGCAAGCATCTGAATTTTGATCACATGATCATGGTGAGGCAGGACATAAAATGGGACATAGGACATAAAACAGGACATAAAGTAGAGAAATACTGACATGAGTCTCATAGATAGTGAAATGTGGCTGAAATGTAGAAGATGAACAAGGAAATGGAAAATGTCAAACCACAAGTTCATTTGTCGGTTGCACATAAGTGTCAAGCTTGAAGCTCTGTTACAGGTAACCACGTATGTCTCTATGTCTCACTTGTAGCTAACCACAAATGTGCTGCAGGAAACCTAGATACTTTGGCATGAAACCTGTAACCTTAAGAGGGGGGGAGACAAGATATTTTAGCTACTTTAGCATAGCAACAGGGAGCTGTAAGGGGGCTGTGATTCAAGTAACCAATAAATGCTAACAAGTTACATTTCCGTGTTTTGCTGTTTCTGAAGAGTATATATGAACTTGTTTTTTTATAAGAAGCTGTTCAGATGTGTTTACAAATATATTGCTCTGAACCTTGCGCAAATAAATCAATTTCTTTTGATTCCGTGGTCTGAGTCCTGTGGTTTTCTGCAACAGTTTATGGCGACTGCGGCAGGACTTGGAGCGATATTTCGCTGGGGACGGCATAGACCGACCGGTGCCCAGTCGGGGCCATCATGCTGAACCTTCAGCCGGCATGGACGATTTGTCCGGAAGGAAGCAGATGGCACCGCAGGGGTATACGGTGGACAACCGACCAATCCAAGAACCTGAATGGAATCAAAACAAGTCACGAAACAAAGCCGGTGGAAAAGAAGACGCCTGCAGGCAAGTATTGAGGAAATTGTAGACCCACTCATTTTGAGAGTGGAAGAGGGGGCTTGATCACCCCCCTGGGTCTGGGATCGGTGTATGAGGCCCAAGAGTTGTGTGGGTAGTTAAGCCATTGCAGTTCCTGTTGGTGACCATTGGAACGTCCGGCATCGCAGGTCAGTGACAGTGTCTTAGAAAATGGGTGGTGGAGGAAGTGTCCCTGGGACACCTCTTCAGTGTATGTTGAAGAATTTTAAGAAAGGTTTTAGTGGAGATTATGGAGACCCCAAGGCCAATTTCAAGAACAAGTGGAGGCCATAGGCTTGGCCGCAGCTGAATAATGGCCTGAGGACTGAAGGGGACTGGGTTTAAATCAAGCCCCCCCTGAACCCTTGGTCCGAATGAAGATAGGGGGCAATAATGTGACCTTTTTAGTAGATATGGGGGCATCTAGATCTGTAGTTACTAAGTTATTGGCTCCCTTCTCTGCTGATGTTATAAATGTACAAGGAGTTGATGGCTCCGTCAATTGCCGCCCTTTTCTAAAGCCCCTGAGATGTTCCCTAAATGGAAGGGATATTGAACATTAATTCCTATACATGCCCGAGTGTCCCATTCCTTTGTTGGGTCAAGACATATTATGCAAAATGGGGGCAACTGTGTCGTTTGAAGAAGACAAAATGGCACTAGTAATGAAGCATCCTCCAGATGAGATGTGGCGAATAATGGTGGCCCAAGAGGTTCAAGTCCTCGATACTTGGCAGGAGTTTGATGTGCCCCGATTATGGGCAGAAGATAATCTGCCAGGATATGCAGCTCACCATTCACCACTAGTCATTCAAGTAAAGCCTCTGGCAGTGCCTATTCGTCTCCGGCAGAGGAATTACCCTCGTCCCATTGCACAAGCAATTCAAGACCATATTCCCAAATACTTAAAGGCAGGCATTTTAACGACTATTCAATCTCCTTGCAACACCCCACTCTTACCCATCCCAAAGCCTGATGGCTCATTTTGACATGGGCTCGACATAGATGGGGGGGGGGGGGAAAGACAGCTCCGGAGGGAGACAGCCCTGTAGCCAGAAGCCGGTGGTCCAAGCGGAGCGGCACGGAAGACCTACCAGTCAGCATGGAAAGCTCCAGCGTTGCCGGTGAGCAAGGCCTGGCGTCCGCGGCCCGGTTCCGCACCCCGACAACCAGCTGGATCGGCTTTCACTGCTCCAGCCCGGGGACGCCAGCAGCATAGAAGGCAGTTTGGCGGCGCTGCCATGGGTGGGGTGTCCTTGCAGCGGACAACTTGGGCCCAGATATTTCCTGCGGCTCGCGGCTTGGGACCGGAGACACCGGTGGCACATGGCCTGGACTGTCAGTGTTGCCGTGGGACCACCCTCTGCGGTGCCAGCTAATGCGGCATGCTTCCAGCGGCAAAAAAGGGGCCTGAGTGGCGGTGGAACAAGACACTGGGCAGCACGAACTGAGCACGGTCTTGATAAGCAACAAGCCAAGGCCCCGCATCCCTCCTGCCGCCTCTTAGTTCGTGCTGCCTAGCATCCGCCTGCCTGCCTGCCTGCCTGCTTGCAGGCCTCTGTGCTCCTTCCCCAAAGCGTGCAATTGCTCAGAGCCCATCCCAAAAGGTGTTGCTTCCCTGGCAGGAGCTGAGTTTGCAAGCGTCGCTGGCAAGTCGGGAAAAACGAAGGTCCGGAGGGTTCCCTCCTGCTGCGGAGCTGCAGTGCTGGCCCTGGGCTGACAGGGGAGGGGGGGTATCCGGGGCCTAAAATGTCCTCCAGGACAGGCTCGGGGCCGGCCCTCTTTCCCCGGCCGCAGGAGAAGGGGAGGCGTAGGGTCTCCACCCGGGCAGACAGGCAAGCAAAACCCCGAAACCTTTTGCGTTTGTTTGCAAAGAAGCAGTGAAAGCAGGTCCAGCTGGTCATCGGGGTGCGGAACTGGGCTGTGGACACCAGGCCTTGCTCACCAGCAACACTGGAGCCTCCCACAGCAACCAGTAGGTCTTCCGTGCCGCTCCGCTGGGACTGCCGGCTTCTGGCTGCATGGCTGCCTCCCTCCAGAGCTGTCCTTCCCCCCCCCCCGAGCCATGTGCCACCGGTGTCTTCTCTTTGCAAATGAACGCGAAAGGTTTCGGGGTTTCGCTCGCCCACCTGCCCGGGTGCAGACCAGAGTTGGCGTCTCTAACGTCCTACTATCGTTGGCTGCAATCCTATCCACCTGTTTTGTCCAACCGATTGCAAGCCAATCACTGTCTGGTTCTGAATTAATAGCTTCGGGGGGGGGAGCGCCAAGCCCACTGAACTATGTGATCCCAATGACCGAGCTGACTTCACAGGAGCCTCCATCGGATTGGAACTTTCCTGTCCAATTGAGCTCAGTTTAGGCAGAGCCGTTCTTAGCGTGGGGTTCACATGTTAGTTAGTGGGGCTGACTCTAGTTCTCTGGCAAGGGTGCTGCGCTCTGGCCTTCCTCCAAAGCACCATCCTCGGAGGGGTAGTCCAAGGCTCCACTTTCAGCCGGCTCCTTTGGCGCGGCCCCAGTTCTGCTCTGGGGAAATGAGGGGGGGCGGAGCAGGGCAGCGCTGCCTATCTCAGTCACGTGGAGGAAGGGCCATGTAAACACCACCAGATGGCTCTGCAGTTGCCGCTGCCACTGCCGGGGGAGATGAGCAGGCTGTTGCTCCTGTGGTCGCCTTCCCGCCACTATGGAAGATCGCCTGGTCCGTGTCTTTGGGGGCCTCAGCCTCCAGCAGCCCCGCCGTGCCCAAGGCAAGCCCCCCCCCCGCTCGCCGCTTCAGCAAAGGGGGGAGAGCAGTCTTTTCCAAGGGGAGGAGAAGCCAGAACGGCAGAGCCGTCCATACCAGAGCTGGACAGGGGCAGGGCTGGTGCATGTGTCGCCTTAGGCTCCACTCTTCAATCAAGCCCCCTGTTACGTGTGTGTGTGCATGTGCACATTTTGCGGCTCCCAGTTTTTTCTTTTGTGAGGGAAACGGGTCCAAGTGGCTCTTTCACCATTTTAGGTTGCTGACCCTTGGGTTATACTATAAGTCAGGGGCAGAGAGCTATAGGTCATGAGAGAAAGGAAGCTGTGTGCCGAATTGCAGAGCCAACTAATAGGAGAGAATTATGGGGGGTTTTAGGAGCAGCAGGTTATTGTAGAATATGGATACCAAATTTTGCCCTGCTAGCCAAACCACTCTATGAGTCCACAAAGGGGGGAGAAAGGGAGCCCTTTGTTTGGATGCGTGAACAAAAACAGGCTTTTGAGGCTTTAAAATTGGCATTATCTCAGGCTCCTGTTATGGGACTTCCCAACCTTGAAAAACCTTTCAATTTGTATGTGGACTCAAAGCATAATTTGGCTCTTGGCGTCCTGACTCAAGAAAAAGGAAGTTGGCAACAACCCATAGCTTATCTGTCAAAACAACTTGATGGAGTATCAAAGGGATGGCCACATTGTCTTAAAATTCTGGCAGCCACAGCTCTCCTGATAGAGGAAGCTAATAAATTGACTTTTGGACAGCCAACCACAATATACACCAGTCATGCAATTCGTGGAGTTTTGGAAACAAAGGGACATTTATGGATAACTACAGAATTTCTAAGTATCAAGCTCTCCTCATTCAAAACCCTCAAGTGACATTAAAGCAGACAAATGGCCTAAACCCAGCCACCCTATTGCCTATACCAGGTCCTAAAGTTGAACATAATTGTATGCAAGCAATAGAAAGTCAATTCTCATGTAGGCCTGATTTAACTGATGTGCCACTGAAAGCAGTGGACTATAATTGGTTTACTGATGGGTCAAGTTTCATCACAACAGGAGAACGATATGCGGGCTATGCAGTAGTCTCGCTTGAGAAAGTCATAGAAAGTGGGCCACTCCCAAAAGGCACAAGTAGACAGGCAGCAGAACTGTGGGCTCTAATACGGGCACTGGAAAGAGCACGGGATGAAAGTATAAACATTTGGACTGATTCTAAATATGCATTCCTCACATTACATGTACATGCTGCGGTCTATAGAGAGAGAGGATGAACCGGACTATAAAGGAAAAGGTGACAAAGGTGTGCCTTGAGACTCACCTTAAGTGGGTGGATGCATTGCCATTAGCACTTTGGTCTGTGAGGTGCACCCCTCGAAAAGGAATTAGGCTATCTCCTTTTGAAATGATGTTTGGAAGACCCCCTGTGATAATTACTAGTTTGAAAAATCATATAGGGGACTTGAGTCAATTAGGGGCTTCATGGGTGAGTCAAATGGTGGGAGAATTAAACAAGCAAATACAAGAAATCCAACAATATTGTGTGTCTCTCACTCCACCATTTTTGAGAACCCCCAGTCATAATATTCAAGTGGGAGACAAAGTATGGGTAAAACACTGGAAAGGGGAAAACTTGAAACCTAGATGGAAGGGCCCGTATACTGTGGTCATGTATTCTCCACTTGCAATAAAGGTGTTAGAATCCAAGTCTTGGATTCACTGGACTCGAGTTAAGCCCGCAGCTGATGAATATTGGGAGGCAGAGCAGGACGAGGCCTGTCCTTTAGTGGTGCGCTTGAAGAAGCGCCCCCTATAACTGCCCTACCGGCAACGGGCAGAAGAGGCCTTACTGGTGTCACTCCAGAAGCTGACCCTCTATGTACGGCTGAAGACAAGAACGAGAAAAACAGCTGTTAAAGTGTTAGGAGTGTGTGGTGTGGGTTGGATCTATTTCAAGGGATGATAGTCCAACAATACATAGCCATAGGTGCAGTGAGTCTGGCCTTAGTGGGTCTGATCACCCTGGTTGTGACCTGCTGTATTGGGCACCTTTTCTTCTGGAACCACCCCAATCCCAAAGAAACAGGTGTTGCACTTAAAAGCACTGACTGTGACCAAGGACAGTGTGTATCTCCTGGAGACACTTATGTTTGAAGAACCCTGGGAGTGGGTCCTCTGCAGTATAGTAGGAGTCTTGGGATTGTGGGCATTATATTTAGCAAATAAGAATCGGCTGTGTGGCTCACCCAAGAGTGACCCTGTCCTTTCCCAAATCACACCTAATCCCATCCATCTTCCTGATGTGGTAATTTCATAATTGCAATTGCTCCCTTTGTTGTGGCTGTGAGTGTGAAACTGAGTGGGATGTTGGAATCATAGGATAGAAAAGGAAAGGAAGTTGACATTGACTCATTTTAGATTGTCAAACATGAATCTTCTATGGCTTTGGTTACTATTTGCAAGTGGCCTGTTGGGTGATAAGGCCCTGAACAGTAGTCCCAAATGTTGTGAGAATGGCCAACTAACTCCTCCCATGCTTGAAGAAGGCTCTGGGGACGTTAAGGATCTCAAAGAGCGAGGCAGGATCAGGGCCCAGGGTTTCAGTCCTTGGAGAAAATGGGAAGGAAATGCTACTTTGATAAAGTGCCCAAGCCAATTTGAACCACCCCGATTCCCACTTTGGCTCTATAGTAAGCCCATGCAGGGATTCTGTATTCCATTTCCTCTTGGAAATGAAAGCTCCCGTTATCTTCTTGAAGGTCCCTATATCAGGGATGAACAAAGAAACCCTCGTCAAAAACCTCCACTACAGCCGTTAACTGGCATGTTTATGGCGGGAACCTTGGGGGTTTGGAGTAATGAGAATAGCCATCGATTTCATGCTTTTTCCATGAACATGGCAGTGTGCTTAGAAGAGAATGGGGTCTTTTTCTTATGTGGGGAAAATGCATATGTATGTTTGCCTACCAACTGGACTGGAACATGTACTCTGGTACACCTCTTCCCAAGGATGGGTGTTGTTAATGGGGAACAAGCCATCCCTGTTCCTCTCATGGGACATATAAGAGTTCCCCTAGTTATTAGCCATCCTAGAGATGGGCACGGCAGTTGGAACAGGCGTAGGAAGTTTAGCCCATTCTGTAATACAGTTTCAGCAACTTTCTGAGGAATTTCAACAAAGCCTAAGTCAGATTGCTGGGACTCTGGTAGAAGTCCAAGATCAGATAGACTCTTTGGTAGCAGTAGTGTTACAAAACCGGCATGCTTTAGATCTCTTGACAGCCGAGAAAGGAGGTTTGTGTCTGTTCTTGGGAGAAGAATGTTGCTTTTACATGAATAAATCTGGAGTAGTCAGAGAAGTGGCAAAAGACTTGCAGGATAGAGCATCCAGAATTAAACAAGGAATACAAGGAACTGACTTGTGGTTCTCATGGCTACCAGGCACTGCTTGGGTCAAACAGGTGCTGTTTGTATTGATATGTGGAATAGCAGGACTTGCCTTCATCCCATGTGTAGTACCTTTACTCACAATTAGTTATGAGGTCGGTAAAAGAAATAAGGGTTGAAAAGGAATTAGTTGTGATAGAAGGATCCTTGGAAAATAGGTTCACCTCAGACCCACAAAGGGAAAGTGAGGATCCAGACAGTGGAGTGTATGTAGGGCTTACACCCTGGGGATTGGGGGACGTGCCTGAGGAAGATGAGTTCTGAGAATCACTTTATAGATTTTTCGTTCTTTCTTATTGTTACTATCTGCCTCTAGCTTGAACTGGCAAGAGGAAACAGAAAGGTGGGTGCCAGTCTAAAGTGTTAATCATGCCATATGTTATGCCTATCCATATATGCGTAATTTCTGCTAAGCTATCTTCGCTTGCTGGGAAAAAGCAACTGCTCAAGAAGAAACTATAAAAGTGAGACTCAATTGTTACCTAAAATAGAGTCTCAAAGGGGGGAATGAGGCAGGACATAAAACGGGACATAGGACATGAAACAGGACATAAAGAAGAGAAATACTGACGTGAGTCTCATAGATAGTGAAATGTGTGTATTAGTTAGAAGATGAACAAGGAAATGGAAAATGTCAAACCACAAGTTCATTTGTCGGTCGCACATAAGTGTCAAGCTTGAAGCTCTGTTACAGGTAACCACGTATGTCTCTGTTGTAGAATTGAAAAACTTGAATCAGCTCTTTCAAGGAAAGGGAAGTTTATTGCGCAGGTTCAGAGAGCCATCCTGGCTGAAGAAATCTGAACCCAGATTGTACATTGATGACCATTTTTATAACCCTTCTGGCGGGGTTATTTTCAGGTCACATTACATTCTATAGGTCCTTATTCTAACATAGAAAAACTACTAGACAGATCTATAATCGATAGCTCCTCGTTTACATTGGAATGTTTTTAGCAATCAGCAATATATCAAGTGTTAAGCAATTTAGATACACCATGTGACAAGCAGTTAGTAATATATCATGTGCAGAGCTGGGAACAGGATGTCTGGCCATCCTAAATTTAAGAGTTGTCTTGTAAGCAAAACAAACCTCCCTTTCATACACATTCTTTGGTGGGCCATCTGCTTTTTACCCATATTCTTTGTCGGACCATCAGTATTTTTCCAGGTACCACTTTATTCCCCCCTGATGAGACTTATCTCATCTATGCAGATAAGTTTCATTCCATAACACTTGGGTCTGATGTATGTATGTTGTTATACTCTTGTCTCTGGAATTCCCACATAGCCATAACCTGAGCTGTAGCTTTTCTCTCTGCGAGCAGGGACACTCGTTTAGGTAGTGTTATGTTGTGCATCATTGAAAAGGTACATTGCAGAAGACAACAGCTGCTGATTAGAATAGCCATAAAAATGATTACTGCTCTTATGATGTTTCCAATAAGGCCTATTGGGAGCCAAGACCATAAGCTACTCCACCAATTTCCCAGGGAATCTATTTGCAGCTCTGAGGCCATTTTATGGAGTACTTTGATTTGTTTATTTATGATGGGGGATTGATCTGAGAGGTTAAAACAACACATCCCCTCAAAGGCCTCACATCCCATATGTTGGCGAAGTAAAAGATAGTCGATGGCTGCCCTATTTTGCAAAATGGCCTTGCGTAATTCTATCATCTCCTGATTGATGGCAGACAAGGCTATTGAAGTGGCATTTATAGTTTTAGCCAAGTTGCAGGCCACAGAATTTATATTGACATGGGCCCTCAGAGCAAGTGCAGGAACTCCCACTAATGAGACAGCCAAAGCATTGTATTCTGCTGCATTTAGAAGAGTGCGGGAAGACTCACAATTCTCTGTTAGTACCTCGGCCCTTTTGTATCGTGTGGTGTTAGGGGAGGTGAAAAGAGATCTATCTGGTAGAAAGGTAGTCAGTCTGCTTAGACAACAATATGATGTGCTTATGTTGGCAGGAATATAATTGAAAGTGTCTTTCCCACAAGTGAAGAACCACCCTTTAGGTAACCATATGTTTGCATACCCAAAAGACATTGTTTGGAAAGATGTGCAATTTAGCCTTTCTTGGCTCACTTTCAGGCAATTGGGTGAAGGTGTATTCTGCTCACACCCCGTGATATGTGCACATTGTAAGTCTTCTGGAATGGCTACATTAGGAGTATGTAAAGCTAAAGCATCAGTGGGTAGAAACTTGGAAATGTGACCCCAGCTGTACATTGTTTCATAGCCTATATGTTCTTTAAACTCGTGGTGACTGAACTCCTTGGCTGCTGTGACAGGAACACATACGGGTATTAAACATGTGGACAGCAGATTCTCCATGTCATATGCTTCAGAAAGGCAAAAATCAGTTGTGTTGGCTAGTTTAGCCAATTGGACCCACAAATTATATTGCATCCTTGACTCCAATGGATGGGGCATATCCTTATTCTGCTGGGACCTTTTACTTCGCTTTCTCTCTGGGCGCTTCCTCGGGGGTCTTTGGATAGTTACTCCAAATTCCACCGGGATAACATGTACGATGCAAGTCCCCTTCCATCCCGTCTTCAACTGCGAGACTAGGGTGACCCGCTCCCATCCCCAGAATAAGGGAGGCCCACACTCCAGAGTAACAGGAGGAGGAGGCTTCTTATATGGGGCCTTTACACATATGCCTTTCCTAAGAATATACCCAACATACTGACAGGCTTCGGGATTGACAGGTGGTCTTGTCATACAGGCTTCTTTAACTATTCTGTCAAATGCTTGGGGAAATTGACAAGGATGAGGCCAGCTACCATTCCAGCATTCTGGGGAAAATCCAATAGGGGGGTGACCTTCACAAGTGCCCGTGCCTATAGCATAAGATTGAATAATGCGTGGAGCTTCTTCTGGCTTGCTCCATTGGCCTAAATTAGAAAGACAAACATTATTACATGAAACAATAGTACTATATAAAAGCAGAAGGAAGCCTTTCATCCTTTCTTCTCCCGTGCGTAGAAAGCCAGCTTCCGGGTGTGGCTTAGCAGGGGGTTGAATTTCAGCCAGACAGCCGTAGATATATGTGCAGGATACACTTGTGCTTTCTTTTTGGAAACCCTATAGCCACATTTCAACAGTAGATGTAAAAGAGATTCCGTGTTCTCCCAGCACGTCTCTTCAGTTCTGCCTGTCACCAGCACATCATCTACATATTGCAGAAGCGTGTCACCCCTCTGTCGGGGCACAAAATGCTGTAAATCTTCTGCTAAGGCTGTTCCAAACAGGGTAGGTGAATTTTTAAAGCCCTGTGGCAGCCTGGTCCAGGTATACTGTGCTTTTTGCCCAGTATTTGGATTTTCCCACTCAAAAGCAAACAACGGCTGGCTAGCCTTGTGAATAGGAATCGTGAAAAAAGCATCTTTCAAATCCACAACTGAAAACCACTTTGCCGTTGGAGGAATCAAGCTTAACAACGTGTAGGGGTTGGGCACAACAGGATGGATCGTGACAGTTATGGAGTTTATGAGTCTTAGGTCCTGTGCTGGTCGAAAGGAACCATCGGGCTTTTTAATAGGCAAAATAGGGCTGTTCCAAGGTGATTGGATGGGCACCAAAATGCCTGCTTTTAAATAGTTTTGGATGCTCTCATATATAGCAGTTATAGCCTCCTTGGAGCAAGATCTCTGCCTGATACGCACAGGCGTTGCTAAAGGTTTCATTTCCACAATCACAGGGGGGTGGTGAGCTGCGAAACCAGGGGGGTTATCCTCAGCCCACAGCCCCGGCACTCCAAACTCCCTCCATGTCTCATCCACAACCTCCTCTTCCACAGTCCTGTTAACCATCAATCTCCACATTGCCTCTGGCTGGTGTTTAATCTGAAGTGTTTGTTGTCCCTCATCAAAAGAAATAGTGGCCCCTAGCTTGCTAAGTAGGTCCCTACCTAGCAGGGAAACCGGACATTCGGGGACAAATAAGAACTCGTGTTGAATCTTTGAGCCCTCAAACACACACGTGACAGGCTGTAAGACCGAACGCCCTAGAATCTCCCCTGACACTCCTTGAATCTGAATTTTATGGGGTCCTATTTCAGCAACTTGATTATTCACAACTGATCTGCCTGCTCCAGTATCCACCAAAAACGTTGTCTGTTTGCCCCCTATATTTAAAGTAACCAATGGCTCAGGGGGGGCTTCCTCCAAGCCAGGTCCCCGTCAATCCGACCTGTTAGTTCCTGCCAATCCAATTCCTTCAATCTCCCTGTTTCTATTCCAATCTATCCCATTCCTCGAACCATCTCTCCCATTTGTCAGATCATCTCTTACATTCCCTGGAGCCCCTCTCTGCCCTCTACCCATGAAGGGGGAGCGCACGGGGGGCCCACTGCCAACACCTCCACGGCCTCTTCCTCCTCTTCCTCTCCAACCTCTACCTCGCATCTGCCTTTTTGGACATTCTCTTTGCCAATGCCCTTCCTCCTTACAATTAGCACACTGATTAGGTCCCAGCATGATCCCTCCTTGCAATGCCACAGCCAACAACTCAGTTTTCTTATGCATTCTAGCATTTCTTTCCTGTTTTTCCACCTTATCCCTATTAACAAACACTTTCCTAGCCACCTCCAACAATTCTGTAGTGTTCTTTCCTAATGCTCCCTCCAGCCTCTGCAACTTCTTTCTTATATCTTCATAACTCTGCGCTATGAATCTCTCATTCAACATCTGCACATTGTCTGCACTCCTTGGATCCACCTGTGTATAAAGCTCATAAGCTTCAATCAACCTCTGCAAGAAACTTTCCGGACTTTCATCTGCTTCCTGCATCACTAAAGAGGGTTTTGACATATTCACAGGAGGCTTTCCAGCCTTGCGAAGAGCCTCCACCACTAGATTCTGATATTCCTTTAACAAAGTCATATGTGCTGGATTTTGTGCATTCCATTCAGGGTCCTTTTCTGGTGCCCTGGCTTCCATCTCTGGCTGTATATCCCGCACAGCCAGCAACCTATCCTTCAAACACTGCCTAACCGCAGTTCTCCACTTCTCCTTTTCCTCAGGAGTCAACAAAGTATCTAACAACTGTTGCACATCCTGCCACGTTGGATTATGGGTGCGCATAATGGTCTGAAACAAGCTTGCCATTTCAGCCGGCTTAGTAGTCAAAGGGCCAAAATGTTCCTTCCAGTTCAAAAGATCCGTCGTAGTGAACGGAACATACTGGAACATGGACTTAATCTGTACGGCTCCCTGCTGATCTGGCACTGCCTGGTCCACCTGTCTCAAGGGAGCTACCACTTCAGGTCTTACAGCCTTAGCCTTTGCAGCAGCCGCTCGCGTCACAATGCCAGATGCCACAGCCATTCCTGCATCGCTTTCTATCTCATCCTCTTCACCCAGCTCCTTCCTAACTTCCAAAGGGAAATCTGTCTCCCGTAGCTCCCTTTCCTCCGTAGGGGCCGACGGCTTCCCTTTCTGTTTTCGTCTCACAGCTGGCTGCCTTTCTTCAGACACAGCAGGGGTAATCAGCCCTTCCTCCGGCAGAGCGGCTGCTGCCGCAGCCGGCACTGGGGGGGAGGGGGAGAGAGGTGGAACGTAGGGAGGAGGTCTGAGAATCAACTCCTCTACCTCCATCCTTATCTCCTTCTTAGCATCTGACACCTTAGTTTCTGAAATCTTCACATCTTTCACTCTTTTAGTTTGTACTTGAAGCTTTTTTCCTTTGGGTCTAGCCACACACAAACGAACCATCTCAGCCTGACACTCCAACAAATCCTCTGCCTGTCCTGCAACCGCATCCCCCCACTGATCAATATACGGAAATTGGTTAGGATATTTTTCTTCATTTGCTGCTATCAGGGAGGTTAGGTTATCAATGATTTGAAGGTTAAAAGTTCCCTCTGGGGGCCGCCCCACCTCCATGAAGGGCCATTGATATTCACACAGATACCTCAGTCTATCCTTAGTTACTTTAGGGTAAGGGACCCTATACTGGGTATGATTAAAATAATTATCAAATCCTTTTACCATGCATTCCAGCGGGGTGCTGGGAACGCTACTACGCCCCCCCATCCTAACACACTGCCAATGACCTACAGCGCCGGACGTTCCAACGGTCACTAGTAGGGAATGCACTTGCTTAACCACCCACACAACCTAACACGGACTTCATTAGGATCGCCGTCCCGAGTCCAGGGGAGTGATCAGGCCCCCTCTTCTATCTTCAAATGAGATAGGTACCATTACTTTAAACACATACTCGCCTGCCTTGTAGTTACACCCATCCTGGCCAGGAGTTGGTTCAGACTTCCTTTCCTTTCCCAAAGGGTTCTTGGACTGGCCTTCAGTACTGTCGGCTCTGCTGAGAAGCCACAGCTGTCTCCTGGAGGAAACACACCCCCATGGCGCCTGGAGAATTGTTCAGAGATGGCTTACCAGCAGGTCCGAAGGGTCCAGCCGTCCTCAGCGAAATATCGCCTCACTCAAGCTTTTCCCGGCCAATGCACCAGAAAATGTTGTAGAATTGAAAAACTTGAATCAGCTCTTTCAAGGAAAGGGAAGTTTATTGCGCAGGTTCAGAGAGCCATCGTGGCTGAAGAAATCTGAACCCAGATTGTACATTGATGACCATTTTTATAACCCTTCTGGCGGGGGTTATTTTCAGGTCACATTACATTCTATAGGTCCTTATTCTAACATAGAAAAACTACTAGACAGATCTGTAATCGATAGCTCCTCGTTTACATTGGAATGTTTTTAGCAATCAGCAATATATCAAGTGTTAAGCAATTTAGATACACCATGTGACAAGCAGTTAGTAATATATCATGTGCAGAGCTGGGAACAGGATGTCTGGCCATCCTAAATTTAAGAGTTGTCTTGTAAGCAAAACAAACCTCCCTTTCATACACATTCTTTGGTGGGCCATCTGCTTTTTACCCATATTCTTTGTCGGACCATCAGTATTTTTCCAGGTACCACTTTATCTCTATGTCTCACTTGCAGCTAACCACAAATGTGCTGCAGGAAACCTAGATGCTTTGTCATGAAACCTGTAACCTCAAGAGGGGGGGGAGACAAGATATTTTAGCTACTTTAGCATAGCAACAGGGAGCTGTAAGGGGGCTGTGATTCAAGTAACCAATCAATGCTAACAAGTTACATTTCCATGTTTTGCTGTTTCTGAAGAGTATATATGAACTTGTTTTTTTATAAGAAGCTGTTCAGATGTGTTTACAAATATATTGCTCTGAACCTTGCACAAATAAATCAACTTCTTTTGATTCCGTGGTCTGAGTCCTGTGGTTTTCTGCAACAATGGGGATGCTGGAAAGGTTGTAACTGTGAGATGGTCATAAGTCACTTTTTACAGTGCTGTTATAACTTTGAATGGTCATTAAGTGAACTGTTGTAAGTTGAGGACTACCTGTACTTCGGTAGGACTATTATTTGGCTGCAAAACTCTGCATCTGAACTCTGCTTCTCCTTTAACATTTTTCTGAACATCTGTAGTTTGCTCCACCTCTCAAACCAGGAAATAAATTTACTATATAAGAGGAATTCCAAGTCTACGGTCATCTGCAAAGAAGCGACAGAAAGCAATTTTCACTTGGTAAGTTTAATTCACCTTCTTTATCCTTGTCTCCCTAGTTCTAGATTGGGGTGGGCCATGCCTTTGGTAGCCCTCCACCCTCACTTCGTTCCCTTTGTCTTTTGCTTTGCCATCCTTTTTTCAAACTGTCCATCTTTGAGCCAAGAAGTTTCCCAAAGCGCAGCATTATGAGCTGGGACGTATAAATAGTCCATTCTCAGTGAATGAAATTGACTTTCTCACCAATTACATATAGTAAGAAGGCTCAGGCTATGAGGAATGAGAGTTTTAGGGTGGATTTTTCTGGCCAACATGTGCAAAACAAATCTCCAAACCCGGAGCGTTTGTGTGACTTTCATCCACATCGTTCGGCAATGACCAACTCCCCAAGTTGCACGCCCAGCTCTTTAACTAGGTTTTCCCGTAACTGCCAAAGGGGTATGAATTTACGGAGTGGGTGTGTCGCTCCCCCCCCCCCGAGGGCACTGGTTGCTGAGTAAACCCAGCTGAATTCTTGAAGGATTAAAGCGCCTTGCTGGGCTGGCAGCGAGGGGAGACGTTGCAGGCTTTCTTCAAGTCCTCCGGGTGAGAGAAAAGGGGAGAAAGACCCAGCGGGCATTCTTGCCGTGATTATTTTCTGGCAGATTTCTAAAATCCCATTGCTCTTCTCTTGCAAACGCAACTTGGAAGACAAAATGGCGAATGAGTCGATTATCCGGATCCCTCCCTATCATTACATTCATGTCTTGGATCAGAACTCCAATGTCACCCGCGTGGAAATCGGGCCCAAGACCTACATCCGCCAGGATAACGAGAGGTGAGTCCCAGCAGAAAGAGGACCCTAACCGGGAAAAATAATTGCACTGCAACCGCTAGGCTAAAGTGGTACCTGGAAAAATATTAATGGTCTGACAACGAATGTGGGTAAAAAGCAGATGGCCCACCAAAGAATGTGTATGAAAGGGAGGTTTGTTTTGCTTACAAGACAGCTCTTAAATTT
Source organism: Crotalus adamanteus (assembly GCA_039797435.1). Taxonomy (NCBI): domain Eukaryota; kingdom Metazoa; phylum Chordata; class Lepidosauria; order Squamata; family Viperidae; genus Crotalus; species Crotalus adamanteus. Next base: position 7,366,011 of record CM077935.1, on the reverse strand, counting down.
AGGATGGCCAGACATCCTGTTCCCAGCTCTGCACATGATATATTACTAACTGCCTATCACATGGTGTATCTAAATTGCTTAACACTTGATATATTACTAAAAGCATTCCAATGTAAACGAGGAGCTATCGATTATAGATCTGTCTAGTAGTTTTCCTATGTTAGAAAAGGACCTATAGAATGTGGTATGGAATGTGACCTGCTCAGGAAATAACCCCCGCCAGAAGGATTATAAAAATGGTCATCAATGTACAGCCTGTGTTCAGAATCTTTAGCCACGATGGCTCTCTGAACCTGCGCAATAAACTTCCCTTTCCTTGAAAGAGCTGACTCAAGTCTTTCATTTCTACAACATTTTCTGGTGCATTGGCCGGGAAAAGCTTGAGTGAGGCGATATTTCGCTGAGGACGGCTTGACCCTTCGGATCTGCTGGTAAGCCATCTCTGAACAATTCTCCAGGTGCCATGGGGGTGTGTTTCCTCCAGGAGACAGCTGTGGCTTCTCAGCAGAGCCGACAGTACTGAAGGCCAGTCCAAGAACCCTTTGGGAAAGGAAAGGAAGTCTGAACCAACTCCTGGCCAGGACGGGTGTAACTACAAGGCAGGCAAGTATGTGTTTAAAGTAATGGTACCTATCTCATTTGAAGATAAAAGAGGGGGCCTGATCACTCCCCTGGACTCGGGACGGCGATCCTAATGAAGTCCGTGTTAGGTTGTGTGGGTGGTTAAGCCAGTGTATTCCCTACTAGTGACCGCCGGCGCTGTAGGTCATTGGCAGTGTGTTAGGATGGGGGGGGGGCGTAGTATGGATGTGGGGTGGCCCCCAGAGGGGACTTTTAAGAAAACTATCCTAACCAATTTCAGTATATAGATCAGTGGGGGGATGCAGTAGCAGGACGAGCTGATGAGTTATTGCAATGTCAGGCTGAAATGGTTCGTTTGTGTGTGGCTAGACCCAAAGGAAAAAAGCTTCAAGTACAAACTAAAAGAGTGAAAGATGTGAAGATTTCAGAAACTAAGGTGTCATATGCTAAGAAGGAGATAAGGATGGAGGTAGAGGAGTTGATTCTCAGACCTCCTCCCTACATTCCACCTTTCTCCCCCTCCCCCCCCAGTGCCGGCTGCGGCAGCAGCCGCTCTGCCGGAGGAAGGGCTGATTGCCCCTGCTGTGTCCGAAGAAAGGCAGCCAGCTGTGAGACGAAAACAGAAAGGGGGAGGCTGTCAGCCCCCAAGGAGGAAGGGGATTTGGAAGATCTCTCTGTAAATGTGAGGGGAGAAGTAAGTAAAGAGGATGTGGCAGGATGTACAGCAATTGTTGAATACTTTGTTGACTCCCGAGGAAAGGGAGAAGTGGAAGGCTGTTGTTAGGCAGTGCTTGAAAGATAGGTTGCCAGCTGTACGGGATATACAGCCAGAGTTGGAAACAAGGGCACCAGAGAAGGATCCAGAATGGAATGCACAGGATCCAGCACAGATGCGATTGCTGAAGGAATATCAGAATTTAGTGGTGGAGGCTCTTTGCAAGGCTGGAAAGCCTTCAGTGAATGTGTTAAAGCCGTCTTTTGTGATGCAGGAAGCAGATGAAAGTCCGGAAAGTTTCTTGCAGAGGTTGATTGAGGCTTATGAGCTTTATACACAGGTTGATCCAAGGAGTGCAGACAATGTGCGAATGTTGAATGAGAGGTTCATAGCACAGAGTTATGAAGATATAAGAAAGAAGTTGCAGAGGTTGGAGGGAGCATTAGGAAAGAACACTACAGAATTGTTGGAGGTGGCTAGGAAAGTGTTTGTTAATAGGGATAAGGTGGAAAAACAGGAAAGAAATGCTAGAATGCATAAGAAAACTGAGTTGTTGGCTGTGGCATTGCAAGGAGGGATCATGCTGGGACCTAATCAGTGTGCTAATTGTAAGGAGGAAGGGCATTGGCAAAGAGAATGTCCAAAAAGGCAGATGCGAGGTAGAGGTTGGAGAGGAAGAGGAGGAAGAGGCCGTGGAGGTGTTGGCAGTGGGCCCCCCATGCGCTCCCCCTTCATGGGTAGAGGGCAGAGAGGGGCTCCAGGGAATGTAAGAGATGGTCTGAGGAATGTGAGAGATGGTTCGAGGAATGTGAGAGATTGGAATAGACACAGGGAGATTGAAGGAATTGGATTGGCAGGAACTAACTGGTCGGATTGACGGGGACCTGGCTTGGAGGAAGCCCCCCCTGAGCCATTGGTTACTTTAAATATAGGGGGCAAACAGACAACGTTTTTGGTGGATACTGGAGCAGGCAGATCAGTTGTGAATAATCAAGTTGCTGAAATAGGACCCCATAAAATTCAGATTCAAGGAGTGTCAGTGGAGATTCTAGGGCATTCGGTCTTACAGCCTGTCACGTGTGTGTTTGAGGGCTCAAAGATTCAACATGAGTTCTTATTTGTCCCCGAATGTCCGGTTTCCCTGCTAGGTAGGGACCTACTTAGCAAGCTAGGGGCCACTATTTCTTTTGATGAGGGACGACAAACACTTCAGATTAAACACCAGCCGGAGGCAATGTGGAGATTGATGGTTAACAGGACTGTGGAAGAGGAGGTTGTGGATGAGACATGGAGGGAGTTTGGAGTGCCGGGGCTGTGGGCTGAGGATAACCCCCCTGGTTTCGCAGCTCACTACCCCCGTGTGATTGTGGAAACGAAACCTTTAGCAATGCCTGTGCGTATCAGGCAGAGATCTTGCTCCAAGGAGGCTATAACTGCTATATATGAGAGCATCCAAAACTATTTAAAAGCAGGCATTTTGGTGCCCATCCAATCACCTTGGAACACCCCTATTTTACCTATTAAAAAGCCCGATGGTTCCTTTCGACCAGCACAGGACGTAAGACTCATAAACTCCATAACTGTCACGATCCATCCTGTTGTGCCCAACCCCTACACGTTGTTGAGCTTAATTCCTCCAACGGCAAAGTGGTTTTCAGTTGTGGATTTGAAAGATGCTTTTTTCACGATTCCTATTCACAAGGCTAGCCAGCCGTTGTTTGCTTTTGAGTGGGAAAATCCCAATACAGGGCAAAAAGCACAGTATACCTGGACCAGGCTGCCACAGGGCTTTAAAAATTCACCTACCCTGTTTGGCGCAGCCCTAGCAGACGATTTACAGCATTTTGTGCCCCGACAGAGGGGTGACACGCTTCTGCAATATGTAGACGATGTGCTGGTGACAGGCAGAACTGAAGAGACATGCTGGGAGAACACGGAATCTCTTTTACATCTACTGTTGAAATGTGGCTATAGGGCTTCCAAAAAGAAGGCACAATTAGTCAGACGGAAGGTGAAGTATTTAGGATATGAGATTGCGAAAGGGCATAGGGCTTTAGGCTGGGAAAGGAAACAAGCTGTGCTAGCTATTGCTGAACCCCTTAATAGGCGGCAACTGAGGGGCTTTTGGAGTTTGGCAGGGTTTTGCAGAATATGGATACCAAATTTTGCTCTGTTAGCAGCACCTCTTTATTCAGCTACAAAAGGAGGTGATAGAGAACCTTTTGAATGGGAGGGAGAACAAAAGAATGCCTTTAGGGAAGTGAAATGAGCCCTCACATCAGCTCCAGCTTTAGCCTTGCCTAATTTAGAAAAGCCTTTCAATTTGTATGTTGATACCAGGAAGAATGTTGCCTTGGGGGTGTTAACTCAACAATTAGGACAGTGGCAATGCCCGGTGGCTTACTTATCTAAGCAATTAGATGGGGTTGCCCAAGGCTGGCCACATTGTCTGAAGGTTCTTAAATTGACCTTCTCATGTCCCATAAGTGTCCACACCCCTCATGCAGTTCATTCTATCTTGGATAATAAAGGGCATTTGTGGATCAGCAGTCAAAGGCTTTTTAAGTATCAGGCGATGATGATTGAAAATCCTCAAGTGAAATTAGTGGTGTCTAACTGGCTAAACCCTGCCACCCTATTGCCCACAGAAGTAGATTCAGAACACAACTGCTTGCAAGTTTTGGAAACTGTATATTCAAGCCGTCCGGATTTGTCTGATATTCCTCTTCAGGATGCTGCCCTGAATTGGTATACAGACGGCTCGAGTTACATGCAGGATGGGAGGAGGGTTTCTGGATATGCAATTGTGAATGATGAGGAAGTGGTGGAAAATAGTCCACTAGGAGCAAGCTGCAGTGCTCAAGTAGCAGAATTATGGGCATTAATTAGGGCATTGGAAAGAGCTGAAGGGGAAACTTTGAATGTTTGGACTGATAGTAAATATGCTTTTCTAACTCTGCATGCTCATGGTGCTGTGTATAAGGAGAGGGGATTCAGGGATTCGGCTGGCAAACATGGGTTACATGGACACTTGATAAAGCATCTTCTCGATGCAGTACAAAAGCCAGCAAAGGTTTCAGTTATGCATTGTAAAGGGCCATCAGGGGGGAGTATGGGGGGAACTGAATAAGCAAGTGGAAAAAGTTAGGGACTATGTTGCTGAACAAACACCTTCTAAACTAATAACAAGATGTCATCCCTTTAAACCAGGGGATAAGGTGTGGGTAAAACATTGGAAACATGAACAACTGGAGGGGAGATGAAAAGGACCTTATGAAGTAATAATGGCCTCTCCTTTAGCAATAAAGATTGCAGAATCTAAATCTTGGATTCACTAGACCAGAGTTAAAGCAGCTGCAGAACCTCTGTGGACAGTGAACAGGGACCCCAAGGTTCCCACCAAACTCACTCTTAAACGTGTTTAGTATGTTTAATGAATATTTTATTGTTTGTAAACCAGATATTGTATTAGCACAATTGTATCCTGCACATATATCTACGGCTGTCTGGCTGAAATTCAACCCCCTGCTAAGCCACACCCGGAAGCTGGCTTTCTACGCACGGGAGAAGAAAGGATGAAAGGCTACCTTCTGCTTTTATATAGTACTATTGTTGCATGTAATAATGTTTGTCTTTCTAATTTAGGCCAATGGAGCAAGCCAGAAGAAGCTCCACGCCTTATCCAATCTTATGCTATAGGCACGGGCACTTGTAAAGGTCACCCCCTATTGGATTTTCCCCAGAATGTTGGAATGGTATCTTGCCTCATCCATGTCAATTTCCTCAAGCATTTGACAGAATAGTTAAAGAAGCTTGTATGTATGACAAGACAACCTGTCAATCCCGAAGCCTGTCAGTATGTTGGAGATATTCTTAGGAAAGGCATATGTGTAAAGGCCCCATATAAGAAGCCTCCTCCTCCTGTTACTCTGGCGTGTGGGCCTCCTTTATTCTGGGGATGGGAGCGGGTCACCCTAGTCTCGCAGTTAAAGACGGGATGGAAGGGGACTTGCATCGTACATGTTATCCCGGTGGAATTTGGAGTAACTTTCCAAAGACCCCCGAGGAAGCGCCCAGAGAGAAAACGAAGTAGAAGGTCCCATCAGAATAAGGATATGCCCCATCCATTGGAGTCAAGGATGCAATATAATTTGTGGGTCCAATTGGCTAAACTAGCCAACACAACTGATTTTTGCCTTTCTGAAGCATATGACATGGAAAATTTGCTGTCCACATGTTTAATACCCTTATGTGTTCCTGTCACAGCAGCCAAGGAGTTTAGTCAATATGAGTTTAAAGAACATATAGGCTATGAAACAATGTACAACTGGGGTCACATTTCCAAGTTTCTACCCACTGATGCTTTAGCTTTACATACTCCTAACATAGCCATTCCAGAAGACTTACAATGTGCACATATCACAGGGTGTGAGCAGAATACACCTTCACCTCATTGCCTGAAAGTGAGCCAAGAAAGGCTAAATTGCACATCTTTCCAAACAATGTCTTTTGGGTATGCAAACATATGGTTACCTAAAGGGTGGTTCTTCACTTGTGGGAAAGACACTTTCAATTATATTCCTGCCAACATACATACCTCAGACCCCAGTGTTACAGAATGAAACTTATCTGCATGGATGAGATAAGTCTCATCAGGGGGGAATAAAGTGGTACCTGGAAAAATATTAATGGTCTGACAACGAATGTGGGTAAAAAGCAGATGGCCCACCAAAGAATGTGTATGAAAGGGAGGTTTGTTTTGCTTACAAGACAGCTCTTAAATTTAGGATGGCCAGACATCCTGTTCCCAGCTCTGCACATGATATATTACTAACTGCCTATCACATGGTGTATCTAAATTGCTTAACACTTGATATATTACTAAAAGCATTCCAATGTAAACGAGGAGCTATCGATTATAGATCTGTCTAGTAGTTTTCCTATGTTAGAAAAGGACCTATAGAATGTGGTATGGAATGTGACCTGCTCAGGAAATAACCCCCGCCTGAAGGATTATAAAAATGGTCATCAATGTACAGCCTGTGTTCAGAATCTTTAGCCACGATGGCTCTCTGAACCTGCGCAATAAACTTCCCTTTCCTTGAAAGAGCTGACTCAAGTCTTTCATTTCTACAACAAGGCGATGTGACGCCTCTCCCTTCCTTGGCAAAATAGTTGCCGGTCTTCCAAGCCCTCCTCGCTTGGCTCCAGCGGGGAGCACAGCTCCGATTTGTCCATAGTTTTGCAACAAAATAGACGTTTTCCATTCGCGTGGGTAAAAGCAGCTCCTTTTACTTTTCCCCCCAAACTTACCGCAAGGGGGCAGTTGCTCAGTCTTTCTGCTGAGACCAAGAATTAGTCTGCAGGGGGAGCTGGAGAAGGGAAGGGGGGTGCCTTTGCTGCTTTTTTTTTCAGGGGCTGAAGTACAGAAGCTACTGTTTGCATGCTCTAAATCAAGGGTCTCCAAACTTGGCAACTTTAAGACTTGTGGACTTCAACTCCCAGAGTTACTTAGCCAGCTGCTGGTTGTGGAATTTTGGGAGTTGAAGTTCACAAGTCTTAAAGTTGCCAAGTTTGGAGACGCCTGCTCTACATTTATTAAATTTATATGCCACCCGTCACAAGGTTGGGCCACTCTGCAGAGGTAGAAACATTTACAACATTAACATAAAATTCGTGGATATGAAATGTTAGGAAGGAGAATGCAAATACAGTACTTGTTACAACCAATCTTGGGTGGGGCTGGCAAACTAAATTCTGGATGGGGATCAATTCCTTTGAGGAAGTGAGGCTGCTGAGTTTAATGTCACTTGGTGCAAAGTTCCTTTACTTATCAAAGGGCAATTTCAAAAGTCATTGTTCTGGTTTCTTTATCTTGCTATTTTATCCTCACCTTTGGGCTATGGATGACTGGATCCCTTAACTCTCTTCCAGTTTTCTGTTATGTTTATTGGCACTTTCTTTGCAGTCACTTTGGCTGTTTGAGTAACACTTGTTACACCAGGATGAGCAAAGAGCAGCTTCTGCACCACCTGAGCCCTTGAAAGCTATTTTTGCAAGTTCTGATGATGATCCAAAGGTGCTTTTTCAAGAGGCAACTGGACTTCCTTGCTTTTCTTTGAAGACATTTCGCTTCTCATCCAAGAAGCTTCTTCATCTCTGACTGCATGGTGGGAAATGGAAGGATTTATACTCCTTGCAGACAGCTGGTCATTTGCATTCTTTTAGAATGCAAATGGCCTCAGTGACTCTCAACTGAAGTTTCTTGGATTAGAAAGGAAACATCTTCAAAGAAAAACAAGGAAATCCAGTTGCCTCTTAGAAAAGCACCTTTGGGTGCAGGCTTCAAGTATATAAAGGAATTAAGAATTACCACATCTTTCCAGAAGATCAGAGTAGAGCCTTCTGTTCACACGTTACATGGCTGAATCTACTGTCCCCCCCCCCCCAAAGGTAGCCCACTGCAGACCTAGCCTGAACTTTCCGAACATCTCTCAAGAGTGTCACTCTGCAACTTCCGGTGGATTAGCGCTGGCGATGGCGGCTACTTTGTAGCCGTCCTCCTGAGAAAGCGTTAGAACCGCAGAGAACAGCAGGCATCAGCTGTTCCGCGGCTCAAAACCTCCCTCCCGGGCAAAGGGAGGGAGGGGAGTATCACCTGAATAGAGGTAGAGCCTCTGAGACCCCCAAGGAAGTTTTCTTTTGGGGGTGAAAAGAGTGCTCCCACGGAGTTCAGGTTGTCTCCGCCTCTCAGCTGTCTTTGTCCCTTGGACAAAGCAAGACGCCGCTCCCACCTCCGCACTTAAAGAAACCTGGTGAGTTATTTCAAAAGCGGACAGAGCTGGATAAAGGATTTTTTTTTTTTATCTTATTTGGACTTTAAGTTTAAAGATTGATTTTTACTTCCCTTTTTTCTTTTTTCTTTTATCGAGAGGGAAAGTAAAATGGTGATTGGAAAGTTTTTTTTTCTTTTTTTTCTTGAAGGGAGCGGAACGGAATGGAATAGATTGTTCTTAAAGGTTTTTTTGAGTTGGATTTGTGTTTCAGGAAGATTACTTTCCCTCTTTGTCAAATTCTTTTTTCTTATTTTTTTAAGGGTTTTTTTTTGTATTTTTTGTATTTTTTTTTTAAGAAGGAGGAAAGAAGAAACAAAACTTTTCTTTTTGGAAATGGCTTCAAGGCAGCAAGCAACATCTACAGTACCTAAGGTGGCTTCTCCTGCGATTTTACCAGTACAACAACCTAAAGCTACACCACCTCCTTCCCCTCCTCTGCCATCAGTAACGGTAAAAGACATGCAAGATATAATGGGAAATGCTATATCTCAAATTAGAGGGGAAGTGAAAGAGCTTTTAGTGGAGAATAATATTATTTTGAGGCAAGATATAGTTGTGGCTCTAAAAGGACTTGCTTCTGTGGTTGAGAAGCTGGATTCTCGAGTGGAAGAAGTGGCAGAGAAGGTGGAGGTTCTGGAGGATAAATTTGAAGGCATGGAAAAAAGATGGAAATTTCACAAGATGATATTGTTATGTCTCAATATAGAGAAATGGAATTCGCTTTTAGAATCAGGGGGCTGAGAGAAGACATGCAGCAAGACCTGAGAGAGATTGTAGCAAATGATTTCGCTGTGGTTCTGGATAGAGAAAAAGAGGCAATATCTAGGGAAATTGAAAAAATATTTAGAGTTAACTCCTGGGTTGCAAAGCAAAGAAATTTGCCAAGAGATGTGGTAATTTATTTTGGGAAAAGATCTCTGCGTAATGAAATTATACAAGCTTTTTACAATAAGAGGTTTCAGATTGCTGCACAAGATGTTATAATTCTAAAGGAGATTCCATCTAAAATTTTAAGAAGAAGAAAAGAGTTTGCCTTCTTGGCTGATGAACTTAAAAAAAGGTTGATGCCATTCAGATGGGAGATTCCGATTGGCATATTGGTGAGTCATGCGGGGACGCGTTACAGACTTAATACTGTTTCTAAAGCAAAGGAGTTTTATATGTCGGTCCTGGGAGCACGCTCATCACCACCTATGATGATGAAAGTTTTGGATGGCAAGGAGGCAGAACAGCAGTCTGAAGAAGTAGTATTGATGGAAGCTGGAAAATTACAGGCTGAGTGGTTGGAACAAGCAGGGATGAAAGAGCAAAGGATGACCCGGGCAGCCCACAGACGTAAGGAAAAGGAACAACAGAAGAAAGATGTTAAAGAAGTTTTACAAGAATCTGTTTCTGAGCCTGTGGGAGGAGCAAGACCCAAGAGTTCTGCGGTACATTCTTCAATGGCAGATCTTCAAGCAGTCTTCTCCAGGCTTATGGCCAAGGGAGATGGTAAAGCTCCTGACATGGAATGCTAATGGCCTCAATTCCCCTCAGAAGAGAAAGAAAATATTTCACTATTTAAAACAACATAACAATGATATTATTTGTTTGCAGGAAACACATATTATTTCTAAGGATCAAAAATATTTAGTTAACACCCGACTGGGATCTCATTTTGCATCTTTTGCTCTTGGGAAAAAAGGGGGTGTAGTTATTTATGTTAAGCAAAATTTATCAGCTTGTTTAGTAGATTCTGATCCTCAAGGGAGATATGTTATGATTGAAGTGGGACTGTATGGTAAGAAAGTACTTATAGTAGGTTTGTATGCACCAAACCAACAACAGGAACAATTTTACAGACTGCTACATCAAAAATTGACTTTGCTGGACTATAGATCTATTATATTAATGGGAGACTGGAATGGTGTTTTAGATACACAAAGAGATAAAAAAGGATCTTCTATTTCTTTTAAACAGGCTAAATTACCTAAGGCTTTTTTTGATTTGAAAGAGGACTGGGAGTTGAGAGACTATTGGCGTGAACACAATTTGGAGGAGAGAGACTTCACCTTTTTCTCGGATAGACACCAATCTTTTTCAAGAATTGATTTTTTTTTATTACAACGGACTTATATTTTAGGGTAAAGAATGCTAAGATTTTTCCTAGAACATTGACGGATCATAGTCCAGTTTGGATGGAATTGGTTAATGAAAAAGAGGAGAGGAGATCTTGGAGGATGAATGAAAATTTATTTAGACAAGAAAAGAATGTTCAGAAATTAAAGGAGCAATTAAAGGAATACTTTGCTTTAAATATGTATAAGGGAACTTCAATGCCAATGGTTTGGGATGCAGGTAAAGCTTACATGCGGGGGGTCTTGATACAAATGAATAAGGTTTATAGACAGAACCAGGTGCAGAAATGTAAGGAGTTGGAAGAGGAGATTAAATTAAAAGAAAAAGCCTTAATTGTGAATCCTACAGATGAGAAGATCAAAGAATCTATAAAATTGATTAAATCACAATTTAACATGTTGATGGCTGACCAAACTGCAACCAACTTACTGTATATGAAACATAATACATTTTGCAATGCTAACAAACCAGGGAGATGGTTGGCTTATCAATTGCGAAAGAAGCAGAGGTTGAGGACTATAGATAAAATAAATTATAATGGTAAAGTGGTATATCAGAAGGAGCTGATTAAGAAATCTTTTTTAGACTATTATAAAAAATTATATATGGGAATGAAAGTACAGGCTTCAGATATAGATAAATATATACAAGATGCTCACTTCCCCAAATTAACAGAAGATCAGAAACAAGAAATTAACGGTTTGATTACCATTGAGGAAATTGAGATAGTAATTAAAGAACTAAAATTAGGTAAAGCACCGGGTATTGACGGACTGACATCTATTTATTACAAAACCTTGGTAGAAGAGTTGAAACAACCTTTAAGAGAACTTTTTAACAATATATTACAGGGTTCAGAGACCCCCTTGTCATGGGGCAGAGCTTTCATATCTTTGATTCCAAAAGAAGACCAAGATCTCACATTACCAAAGAATTATAGACCCATATCTCTTTTGAATGTAGATTATAAGATTTTTTCGAAAATTTTAGCTAATAGACTTATGAGGGTGTTAAAACAATACATATGGATCAAACGGGTTTTATAACTGGAAGGTATATAAAGAATAATGTTAGACAAATTATTAACTTAATAGAATATTTGGATAAAAACAACCAAGTTTCTGCAGGATTGATATTTTTAGATGCTGAAAAAGCTTTTGATCAGTTAAATTGGCAATTTATGTTAATATTAATTGAGGAAATGAATTTTGGAGAAAAAAATTTACAAGCACTTCGTGTTATTTATCAAAAACAAACGGCACAACTTATAGTTAATGGAGGTTTGTCAGAGGTGTTTTCAATTGAGAAGGGGACCAGACAGGGTTGTCCATTGTCACCACTGCTGTTTGTTTTAACTTTGGAAATTTTGCTGATTAAAATTCGGGAATCACAGAAAATAAAAGGAATAGAAGTTAATAAAAAAGAATATAAATTAAGGGCTTTTGCAGATGACTTGGTTGTTACTTTATCTCAACCAACTTATTCTGTAATTGAACTGTTACAACTGATACATCAGTATGGACAAGTTTCGGGTTTTAAAATTAATAACAATAAGACTAAAATATTGCTTAAAAACACGACTAATTTGGATAAGGAGACTCTAGTTAGGTTGACAGATTTTGAGGTTGTTAATAAGGTAAAATATCTGGGAGTTATCTTATCTGCTTCTAATGCAAAACTATATAAAAATAATTATGAAAGGCTGTGGGTTAAAATACAAAAGGATTTGGGAAATTGGAAGAAGCTGCAACTGTCCCTATTGGGGAGAATTGCAGTGATTAAAATGAATGTTTTGCCAAAGTTTCTCTTTTTATTTCAAATGATACCTATTTTAAAGAATGAGGTTAATTTAAATGAATGGCAGAAAGGTATCAACAAATTTATTTGGGCAGGGAAAAAACCAAGAGTAAAACTTAAAATTATACAAGATATTCGTGAGAGAGGTGGACTCAAGGTACCGAATCTGAAATTGTATTATGATGTTGTGGTGTTAACATTAATTAGTGATTGGGTTAACTTAACAAATGTAGATGGAGCTTCCGGTACGCAGCGGCGTGATGGCGGCTACTTTGTAGCCGTCCAGCTGGGAAGGTGTCAGATCCGCGGAGCACAGCGCGCATCAGCTGGCCCGCGGCTCGGAATCCCCTTCCCGGGCAAAGGGAAGGGGTAGAGAACGCAGGAGTAGAGGTAGAACCTCTGAACCCCCTCTGGATTTTTTCCTTGAGGGGGTGGAAGGAGTGTTCCCTCGGAGCTCCTGCCTATCTCCGCCTCCCAGCTGTTTTTGCTTCTTCGGAAGCAAAAGGAATCGCCGCTTCTATCTCCGCAGTTAAAGAGTCTCGGTGAGTAACTTTTGAAGCGGACAGAGCGGTTTAAAGGATTTCTTTTTATAGTTTAGTATTTTATTTTCCTTTTCTAGTTAGTTTTGGTTGTTTCTCCTTTGTTCTTTTTTGCTGGCACGGAGAAAGAAGTTAAGATGGCGTTTTGAAAGTGTTCGGCTTTTTTTTTCTTTTTTTTTCTTTTGTCTCTTTGTTCTTATTTTTTTGGAAGGTATTGGACTTAAATGATTGGTTTTGACTTTTTTTTTTTAAGTTTTGGACTTTTACTTTGATTTTTTTTTTCTCTTTTGGAATTCTAAGGATTATAATATCTTTGTTTTTTTTTAAAATTCTTATTTCCCTTTTCCCTTTTTTTGGGAAGAAGGGAAGAGAGAACTTTGCTTTAAAAAAATGGCTTCAAAGAGACAACCGCCTTCTATATTATCTAAGGTGGTTTCCTCTCCCACAACTTTAACTGTACAACAACAACAACAACTTAAACCTGTACCACCGACACAGCCTCCACCCTCCCCTCCTTTGCCAGGCCTGTCTGCACAAGAGATTAAAGACATAATGGGAAATGCTGTATCCCAAATTAGAGATGAAATGAAGCAGCTTGTTGTACAGATTAAATCTGAAAGTAAAGAGGAAATGAAGGAAATGAGGGAGTTATTAGAGGACAATAATACTATTTTGAGGCAAGACATAGTTACAGCTTTATCAGGTCTGGCTTCTGTGGTGGCGAAGCTGGACTCGAGAGTGGAGGAAGTCGCAGACAAAGTTGATTTTTTTGAGGATAAATTTCAAGATATGGAAAGGAAGATGGAGATTTCACAAGAGGATATCCTTATGTCCCAGTATAGAGAAATGGAACACGCCCTGAGAATCAGGGGTCTGAAGGAGGACATGAATCAAGATCTGACAGAGATGGTGCTTAGTGACTTAGCTGTTGCTCTGAATATGGATAAAGAGGAATTACGCAGAGAAGTGGAAAAAATTTACAGAGTTAATTCTTGGATTGCGAAGCAGAAGAATTTGCCTAGAGATGTGGTGATTTATTTTACAAAGAAGTCTCTGCGTAATGAAATTATACAAGCTTTTTATAATAAGAGATTCCAGATTGCGGCCCAAGATGTTATTATCTTAAAGGAAATCCCATCTAAAATTTTAAGAAGCAGGAAAGATTTCGCTTTCTTAACCAATGAGCTTAAAGTTAGATTGATGCTATTCAGATGGGAAATCCCGATGGGTATCGCTCTGAGCCATGCGGGGATGCGTTATAGGTTGAATACGGTTGCTAAAGCTAAAGAGTTTTATAACACGGTCCTGGGTGCAGGCTCAGCTTCATTTGTTCAGAAACCCTTGAGTGGTAAAGAGTTGGAACAGCAATCTGAAGCATTAGGTCTGATCCCTGCTGGGAAGTCCCAAGTTGAATGGCAACGTCAAATAGAGGTTAAAGAGCAGAGGATGACCCGTGCAGCACATAGACGTAAGGAAAAGGAGCAACAAAAGAAAGAAATTAAAGAATCTTCTTCGGAAAGCGCCTCATTGCCGGTGGGAGGAGCAAGACCCAAGAGTTCTGCAACATATACAGCAATGGCAGATCTCCAGGCAGTCTTCTCCAGGCTCCTGGTCAAGGGAGATGGCAAAGTTTCTGACCTGGAATGCTAACGGTCTTAATTCCCCTCAGAAAAGAAAGAAAATCTTTCACTATTTAAAGCAACACAATAATGATGTTATCTGCTTACAGGAAACTCATATTTTACTCAAAGATCAAAAATATTTAGTTAACGCCCGTCTGGGATCTCATTTTGTATCTCCTGCTCCTGGGAAAAAGGGGGGAGTGGTTATTTATGTTAAGCAAAATTTACCAGCTTGTCTGGTAGAATCAGATCCCCAAGGAAGATATGTAATGATTGAACTTGGTTTATATGGTAAGAAAATACTTATAGTGGGACTTTATGCGCCAAACCAGCAACAGGAACAATTTTACAGACTGTTACAAGAAGATCCTGGAGGGTGAATGAGAACTTATTCAGACAAGAAAAGAATGTTCAAAAGTTAAAGGAGTGTTTAAAGGACTATTTTGCTTTGAATATGTATAAGGGGACCTCAATGTCAATGGTATGGGATGCAGGTAAAGCATTTATGCGTGGGATCTTGATAAAAATGAATAACTTTCATAGACAAAAGCAGACTCAGAAATGTAAAGAATTGGAAGATGAGATTAAATTAAAAGAAAAGTCTTTGATTTTAACTCCTTCAGATGAAAGGATTAAAGAATCTATAAAGTTGCTAAGAACACAATTTAATATGTTGATGGCGGATCAATCCGCAACTAACTTATTGTTTATGAAACAAAATACATTTTGTAATGCTAATAAACCGGGGAGATGGTTGGCTTATCAATTAAGAAAGAAACAGAGACAGAGAATAATAGACAAAATAAACTATAAGGGTAAACTAGTGTATCAGAAAGAATTGATTAAGAAATCTTTTTTAGATTATCAAAAATTATATAAATCTACTAATGTGCAAACTGTAGATATAAATAAATATCTAAGTGAGGCCAACTTCCCCAAATTGACAGAGGACCAGAAACATGAAATTAATGGCTTAATTACCAAGGAGGAAATTGCGATAGCAATTAAACAATTGAATTCAGGGAAAGCACCAGGTACGGATGGGTTGACATCTGTTTATTACAAAACTTTAATGGAAGAGATGATTCAACCATTAGGTGATCTTTTTAATAATATCTTACAGGGTTCAGAGATTCCTCCTTCATGGCGCAGTGCTTTTATATCCTTGATTCCAAAAGAGGATCAAGACCTTACTTTACCAAAGAATTATAGACCTATATCTCTCTTAAATGTTGACTACAAGATATTTGCAAAAATTTTAGCTAACAGGCTCATGAGGGTGGTGCATCATTTGGTACATAAGGACCAATCTGGTTTTATAACTGGTAGGTATATGAAAAACAATGTTAGACAAATTATTAATTTATTAGAATATTTAGATAAGAATAACCAAGTTTCTGCAGGACTGATATTTTTAGATGCTGAAAAAGCTTTTGATCAATTGAATTGGTATTTTATGTTAAGAGCAATTGAAGAGATGAATTTTGGTGAAAAGATATTGCAAGCTTTTACGGCAATATACCAAAAACAAACGGCACAACTTATTGTTAATGGAGGTTTGTCAGAGGTTTTTACAATAGAGAAAGGGACTAGACAGGGATGTCCATTATCACCGTTGTTGTTTGTTTTAACATTGGAAATTTTGTTGACTAAAATTCGAGAGTCGCAGGAAATAAACGGAATAGAAGTTAACAAAAAAGAATATAAGTTAAGAGCTTTTGCAGATGACTTGGTGGTTACTTTGTCGCAACCTACTTATTCTGTAGTAAAGTTATTACAGTTGATTTATCAATATGGTTTGGTTTCGGGTTTTAAGATTAATGTTAATAAGACTAAAATCCTACCTAAAAATATGACTATTCGGGAAAAGCAGATTTTGGTTAACTTGACTGGTTTTGAAATTGTTAATAAGGTAAAATATTTGGGGGTGATTTTATCTGTTTCTAATGCAAAATTGTTTAAGAATAACTATGAAAGGTTGTGGGTTAGAGTACAGAAAGACTTGAGGAACTGGGAGAAGTTGCAATTATCTCTCATGGGAAGAATTGCAGTGATTAAAGTGAATGTTCTACCCAAGTTTCTTTTTCTGTTTCAAATGTTACCGATTTTGAAGAATGAGATTAATTTAAGGGAATGGCAGAAAGGTATTAATAAATTTATTTGGGCAGGGAAAAAGCCAAGGGTAAAGTTTAAAATCATGCAAGACTCCCGTGAGAGAGGTGGACTCAAGGTACCGAATTTGAAATTATACTATGATGCGGTGGTTTTAACATTAATTAGCGATTGGGTAAATTTAACAAATTTGGAGATACTCCATCTGGAGGGATGGGATTTACTTTTTGGTTGGCATGCCTATTTAATATTTAATAAGAAGGTGGATCGGGTTTTTAAATCTCATATTATAAGAATCTCTTTACTTAGGGTTTGGAGAAAATATTATAAGAGTGACTTTAAAATACCATTATGGGCTATACCTTGGCATGCGATAGAGGGGATAAAAAGAGGTGTCAGAATGGATACGGTGTCTTATACACAGTTACTCAGATGGGATGGACAAAACTGGCAGTTAAAACTATTGGAAGAGTTAGTATATGAAAATATTACTTACTCTTGGTTTCAATATAGACAATTAGCAGATAGATGGAAGATGGATCGTAAGGTGGGTTTTCTCCGAGAAGATGAAAATCTTATTAAGCAAGTAAAGGACCAAAGACAAAGTCATATTAAGAGAATTTATGGGGTTCTAGTGGAATTGGATTCAGAAACAGAATTAATCAAAGATTGTATGATTAAATGGGCGCAGAATTTTGGTGAACCAGTTCTACTGGATACCTGGGAAACTATTTGGGTGAGAAATGTTAAATTTACACAAGCACAGAATCTAAGGGAGAATTTTTATAAAATGTTTTATAGATGGCACCTTGATCCACAAAAAATGTCTCTTATGTACCCTGACCTACAGCCTAAATGTTGGAGATGTGGTTGTTTGGATGCCACCTACTATCATATTTGGTGGTCGTGCAGAAATATAAAAGCTTTTTGGATTAAGATATGGTGGAATATTCAGAGAATTTTTAGAAAGAGGGTAAAATTTACCCCACAATTATTTTTGTTAGGTATAGTTACCGATTGTGATGCAAAGGAGGTTATATTGATGTTGAACTTGATTACAGCCGCAAGGCTGTTAGTAGGACATTATTGGAAGAAGGAATCTTTGCCTACTTTGCAGGAATGGTTTCTTAAAGTATCTTATCTGGCGGAAATGGCAAAGATTTCGACTTTCCTAAAAGAACAATCGCAAGAGAAATTTCTTGCTGTTTGGGATAAATGGATAAAGTTTATACAATTTAAATTGGATATAAAAAAATATCATTTAGCTTTTTTATAATTCTTATTTATATATATATATATATATATATTAGTGTTACACTCTTTTTTTTATATAATTTTTTTAACTTTTTTAATTAAGCCTATATTCTGCTCTGGGAAGCTCCGGGGGGGGGGGGGGAGGGAGTGGGTGTTTTGGGGAAGGGTTGTTTTGTTTTGCTTTGTTTTGTTTTGTTTTGTTTTTCTTTTTTTATGCTGTTGTTGTATTGTTATTTTTTTTTTGTCTTTCTGTAAAAATTTATAAAAATTTTCAATAATAATAATAAAAAAATGTAGATGTACTCCTCCTGGAGGGATGGGACTTACTTTTTGGATGGCATGCCTATTTAATTTTTAATAAGAAGGTTGACAGGGTTTTTAAGTCTCATATTTTAAGAACTTCCTTACTTTGGGTTTGGAAGAAATATTATAGAAGTGATTCAAGAATTCCATTATGGGCTATTCCATGGCATGTGATAGAAGGGATAAGGAGAGGAGTTAAGATGGATAGCATTTCTTATATACAATTACTTAGATGGGATGGTAAAAATTGGCAATTAAAATCCATGGAAGATTTAACACAAGAAAATATTATTTTTTCATGGTTTCAGTATAGACAATTATTGGAAAGGTGGAAGATAGATTGTAAGGTGGGTTTGCTTAGAGAGGATGAGAATTTGTTAAAACAAATAAAAGATCAAAGACGAACCCATATCAAAAGAATTTATGGGGTGTTAGTGGAACTTGATTCAGAAGCAGAACTAGTTAAAGATTGTATGGTTAAATGGGCACAAAACTTTAATGAATCGGTTCCATTAGATACTTGGGAGATTATTTGGGTGAGGAATGTTAAATTTACACAAGCCCAAAACTTACGGGAAAACTTTTATAAAATGTTTTACAGATGGCACCTTGATCCACAAAAAATGTCTCGTATGTATTCAAACTTGCAGCCTAAATGTTGGAGATGTGGTTGCTTGGATGCTACTTATTATCATATTTGGTGGTTATGTAAAAATATAAAAGCTTTTTGGATTAAGATATGGTGGAATATTAAAAGAATTTTTAAAAGAAGGATAAAATTTACTCCACAATTGTTTTTGTTGGGTATTGTTTCCGACTGTGACAGTAAAGAAACTATATTAATGTTAAATCTAATTACAGTGGCTAGGTTGTTAGTAGGGCAATGCTGGAAGAAGGAATCTTTGCCTACTTTGCAAGAATGGTTTCTTAAAGTTTCCTATTTAGCGGAAATGGCAAAGATTTCGGCTTTTTTGAAAGATCAATCGCAAGAGAAGTACCTTTTGGTATGGAAAAGATGGATAAATTTTATACAATACAAGTATGATATAAAAAAATATTACTTAGCTTTTGAATAATTTATATTTAAAGTTTAAGATATTTTTTAGATATTTTTTTTTCTTTTTCTAATTTCTTTTTTTTTCTTTTCTTTTTTCTTCTTCTTCTTGTTTCTTTTCTTTTTCTCTTTCTGTTTTTTAAGTATTGGTGTTAAAGTATTTTATGATTTGTTTAATTATTGTAACCAAATTTGTATATGGTTCATTTGTGTTTAAAATTTTTTCTTTTAAATTTTAATTAAGCCTGTATTCAGCTCTGGGAAGGTTGGGGGAGGGTTGGGGTGGGTTGGGAGGGTGGGGGGAAGGGAACTTTTCTTTTTTGTAAAATTTTAAAAATTTTCAATAAAAAAAAAGAGTGTCACTCTGCCATGTTTTGCAAAATTTGGGTCAAATATGTAATACATGTCCTTGACTTACAACCACAATTGAGCCTAAAATTTCTATTAAGTGAGTTTTGCACCATTTTACGAACTTTCTTGCCAAGTTGTTAATCATTATTAAGTTAGTAACACAGATGTTAAGTGAATTTGGCTTCCCCATTGACTTTGAGGGAAGTTAGCCCAGAGAAAGAAATATTAAAAAGGGCAGAAAAATATATTTTTCCTCAAAAGGACTTTTTAAAACCAAACCTGGCCCCAAATCTATCTCTCTGCCCCAAGCAAGACTTTAGCCCCATACAAATGCAGATGTAAAACCATCAGAGAATTGAAACCAGAGCAATCAAGAAGACAAAAGAGAAGATCTGCATACCCCACCCAAACTCTAGGAGTCATTAGCCCCATCACCTGGGAAGCAGGATATGATAATAGGATTAAACCACAGATATCAAGGCCTAGACAAACACTCAGAAACAGCCTCAAGGTTCATGCCACAGGAACAGGAAACTATTCCAAACAAGGCTAGAGAGGGTATAAAAAAAGCTACTGCCCATGTGCTCTCTCTCCTCTCCTCTGCTCTTTCCTGAAGAACCATCTTTCTGCAATAAACTGTAACCTTCTTCCCAAAGCAGTCGCCATGTTTGCTTAATTATTCCCGGCTTGGATGAATGTGCTCTCTCTCTTTCCTCTCCTTTGCTCCTTCCTGCAAGGACCATCTTTCTGCTTCTTCAATAAACTGTAACCTTCTTCCCAAAGCAGTCTCCATGTTGCCTATTTATCCCCGGCTTGGATGAACCAGGATGAAGACTTACTTCTCACAATTTGGCACCCCAGATGGGACTCCAAGCTAACCTCTCCAATGGACTGAGACTGGTAAGCCCCATCTTGCCGGCAGCAGACCCCCTTGTGTCTGTGGATGGGTTTCCCAGGCCTTGCCCATGTGGAGCTAGGGTAGTAAAGGGAGTTTTGAGAGTTTGAGCTCAAGGGCTGCTTTGGAAAGAAGGTGAAGGTGAGTACCTCTAAATTTTAAGTTTAAAGCCCAGGGGAACAAAGAAAATGTGTGTATTTCTGTTTGTGTGAGTGAGAAGACTTTTTTTCCCAATCACAGTTGGATTTTGCTGCTTCTGGTCTTTCCTAGCCGCAGAAAGGATCTGTTTAATTGGCAGAACCTGGAAAGCATGGGGGTTTGGCCAGAGCGCAGGACCTTTTGTTAGGGAAAAGGGAGAGACTGTGTGAAAATGAAATGGAATGAGTGAATGAAAGAATTGGATTTGGGCAACTAGCTGGTAACGCCCTGTAAGCAAAGCAAAGTTAGGAAATTAAGCCCCAAGAAGGGAGCGGCCACCTACCTCTGAGGGCAAGCGGAGGTGCCCGTGGACATTGGAGGTCCAGATGTCCGTCAACGGTGGCGTAAAGCTGGCCAATCGAAGAGTAGCCTGTACCTTCTGAGGAGGGAAACCAGAAGGTCTCTGCAGACCCCTTTTTGGTCTGAAAATGTGGTGGATCCCTCGGAGGAGCCCACAAACTCTGAGAGGGATCCAGAGAAGCTCCATGAGTCCTTTTTTTCCCAGACTCACAAAATCGTGATAGTAGGAAGAAGTCTCACAAGGAGACTTCTGACGGATCGTGCCCTTTAGCGGTAGGGAAATCCCGTTATAGAAACATGGGAGGTTCTAATTCAAGGGCGGAAGTAGGTTTCCCCATTGAGAGCTTGCTCATAGCCTGGGACAGGAATCAGCTACCTGTCCAGGCCGGAATGGAAAAGAGTTAGGTAAAGAAACTATATGGGGGAAAAGAAAAAAATATATAGACTTTGCTTAGAGCTTTGCTGGGAAACCAGTTTGGCTAAATAAAGGTACTTAAAAGGGAAAATAAGAAATAGTGATTCTCTCTCTCTCTATCTCCTCTATGCAACCATGTGGTATGTTTAAAATGTTTGCCTTCCCTAACTTGAGTTATCTGAAATTTATGGTGGGAATGACTAGGATGTGTAAAACTAAGACTTCTGTTCTCTTGTCTTTGTGTATATATGTTTGTCAAAGTCTGTGCATGAGAGGTAAATGTGACTGTTAACTGTTTCAAATCCAAAGGAAAAAGAATTTTAAATTCTGCTAGAAATTCTGCTTAAAATAAGCCACAAAAAGGAAATACCTCACTCTGTCTGGCCAACAAACAGAGTGAAGAAAAATTGTGTTTGTTTGTTTTCCTCTTTCTCCCTCTGTACTCTTAAGAACAGCCCAAAGTTACCAGGAGGGATTGTTTTAAGTTTATCTGTTGGAAAAGTTTCACTTGCATTTACTGTATCTGTTTTACCTATCCTTTTCCTGAAAATTGTGTGTCTATCTACAAGAGTTTTTTGAAACTCAAGTCTGCTTGTGTGGGGAAATAATTTTTTTTAGTTACTTTTCTTATCCTATCACTTACTGGTGAAACTACTATGAAGCTTTCTGAAACATAAGCATTTTCCAATCTCTAAAATAATGTGATCTATTTTAGAATAAATGTTAAAGGCAGATCCTCCTGCCCTTGGCAAGTTGCACATATTAAAATATTAGGCTTTTAAAATTATTTGGAGTTTTCAGCATTCTCAAACTGCCTGTAAGCTACCCTCCCCTTCCAATTCTTTTCTTGCCCTTTGTTCTCCATACCTTTTGCCTGCCTCTACTGGGAGAGTCCACCCAGAAAGGGGGGGGGGGAGACCTTGTTCTTGTATCTTTCAGCCCTGCAATCCTCTCCCAAACCTTTGGAAGCAGAACACACAGACCCAGATGCTGCCTCCATCCATTTGAGCCATGGAATTGGGTTTTGAATCCAGCCATCCACTAAAAAGCCACCATGCAATCTGAGTGGAACATCTTCCCGAGTCCTACCATTCCCCAGATGCCTGTGAGAGCTGCAGAAGGAAGGAGTCCTGGAGCCACTGATACCATGTGAAGCCTCAGAAGAGAGAATTAGACTGTGGGGGGAGGGTGGAAACTCATTGTAAACTTTTCTTTCTTGCCCCATTTGTATTGTAACAAGCCAGTTGAATGTATTAATGGAGAGATGGCATTTGGGAATAGGTGGCAGAACAAGTACTGAACACCTTGGACTTCTATCTGGTGGGAGGGAAAATTTATCCAGAATGTTTGTATTGACTATTTTGTAAAAGTAGCTGCACATACATGCATACACACACACCATTCAGAATCACACTTGAGTCTATCCCCTCCACCTACCTTTAGTAAAGTTCCCCAGGCTGATTTTTGCTCTATTGCACCAAAGCTTTGTGGGACCAACTTCCAACAGATTCCAAGGGGGAGGGAACCAAGCCCCCTCAGGTAATTTGCAATTCATATGCCTTGACTAAGGAAGCAACAGGAAAAATCACAAACTTATGCCCTGAATATCTTGCACTGTTGAGCTCAGATTGGGATTCCTAGAGCTCATTATGTGCAATTTAAAGAAAAATTTAATAGCCTGGCATATTGGCTAACCTCAATTGGACATTACAAACCTGGATGCACTGAATTAAGAGCTAAGGCAGGAAACAACCCTTGAAAATGGGCAGCCAGTGGTCATGTACTAAGGAAAACCATGGCTGTGAAAAATTTTGGGAGGTATGCAAACCTGACTGGAAGCTAAAGGTGATATCCAACATTTGAAAATGATTGGCACAGAATATTGGACACTATAAATTTCTTTTCCACCTAACAAATTTTTTGCCCTGACTTTTAGAACTTTATGGGTGCAAGCTCCCCTTTTGGGAGCCACTAAAGGGATCTTTTTCTGCTGCCTCCATTAATGTCTTATTTTTTTATTTTTTTTGCTTAACAGTTTAAAAGCTTGCCTACCAAGTCTCCCTGATCAGATCAATTTTAATGTGCCAATAAGTGTGTCCTACATCACACACTTAAGGCACAAAGCAGGGATTGAGGGAAGTTAGCCCAGAGAAAGAAATATTAAAAAGGGCAGAAAAATATATTTTTCCTCAAAAGGACTTTTTAAAACCAAACCTGGCCCCAAATCTATCTCTCTGCCCCAAGCAACACTTTAGCCCCATACAAATGCAGATGTAAAACCATCAGAGAATTGAAACCAGAGCAATCAAGAAGACAAAAGAGAAGATCTGCATACCCCACCCAAACTCTAGGAGTCATTAGCCCCATCACCTGGGAAGCAGGATATGATAATAGGATTAAACCACAGATATCAAGGCCTAGACAAACACTCAGAAACAGCCTCAAGGTTCATGCCACAGGAACAGGAAACTATTCCAAACAAGGCTAGAGAGGGTATAAAAAAAAGCTACTGCCCATGTGCTCTCTCTCTTTCCTCTCCTTTGCTCCTTCCTGCAAGGACCATCTTTCTGCTTCTTCAATAAACTGTAACTTTCTTCCCAAAGCAGTCTCCATGTTGCCTATTTATTCTGGGCTTGGATGAACCAGGATGAAGACTTACTTCTCACAACTTGACTTGTCAGAAGGTTGTAAAAGGTAATCACATGACCCCGGGACACTGCAACCATTATAAATACATGTCAGTTACCAAGCATCAAATTTCGATCAAGTGACTATGGGGATGCTGCAACAGTCACGAGTGTGAAAAACATAAGTCACTTTTTTCAGTGCTGTTGTAACTTCAAATGGTTACTAAATGAACTGTTGTAAGTCGAGGACTACCTGTATGCCAAAACTTGAAGTCAAACATAAGGTCATCGTCTTTAATCAGGAACCAAGAAACCCAAGATCTTATTTCTCCCTTTCCATTTCCTCCACCTTACTAAACTTCTTTCCTACTTCAGGATCATATTAGCTCCAAAGAAGATGGTGATGGTTCCCCCACGACACTACTGCATCATCCTCAATCCAGTGGTTCATGAGACAGATGGGACAGTCCATCTTGATGCTCTGGGGCAAGTCCGGCTCGCACATGCTGACTTGGAGATCAGAATGGCTCAGGACCCTTTCCCTTTATATCCAGGAGAGGAACTAAAACAGGTAAGGGTGTCTTTAATTTCTCCTCTCCTCAAATGGCCCGTAATGAGTAATCCCTTGGCGGTCTTTTGTAGCAAGGGCAGGGGAATGTATGAATTCTCTGTTGTAAATTTCTACATGTGATGGAATGCCTAAGAGAAAGTGAGAACACACAGAAAATAGAAGGACACTTAAGGGAGGTGACGGAACCATTACAGAAATTATTCTTGATTTCAGGGGAGCAGGAAGTGTGAGAAAGACTCAAAGAAATTCTGCCTTGATTACACTAAGTATTGGTAGTCCTCGATTTATTCATTTAGTGACCATTCAAAGTTACAACAGCACTGAAAAAAATGTCATGGCCTTTTTTCATACTTACGAACATTGCATTCCCTTTGTCATGTGATCAAAATTCGGGTGCTTGGCAACTGACTCTTTTTTTTTATAAATATTTTATTAGGTTTTATATAGGTAAGGAAAAGATAGGGTCAATACGGGTATGAGGGGAATGGGAATAGGAATTTGGGGTAGGAAAAGGGTAGGTACAATAATGGGGTAACCCCCCATAATAATCCCAAGCTTTAACAAACAAGCTACCGTCCGGATCTAAATATTAAATAAACATAATTTGTATAATACTAAACAATTATAAAGATAAAGTTAACTATAATCATATAACTAAAATTGGATAAGTAAGTAAAATTCCTCTAAATAAATATTCATACTTAATAACATATCAACTAATTCTAGTCATCACCATTAGTATTTAAAATCACTAATAATAAAACTATTATTAATCTAAGAAATAACAGTTAAGAATCTCTCATTCTATTCAATTTTAAAATTCAATTCAATTTTAAGTTCTGATCGTATTCTAGCGTATTTCTAACCATTGATAAATTTTTTCCCAAGTTTTGAAATAAATTGAATCTTCTTTCCCCTTCATCTCCAAAGTTAATCTATCCATTTCTGCACAGTCCAAAATTTTTGAAATTATAGCCTGGTCAGATGGTAGATTTTCATTTTTCCAAAATTGGGCAAATACTATTCTTGCAGCTGTTAATACATGTAGTATTAAATAGTCATTCTCTTTACCATAATTAGATCCTACTATTCCTAGCAAAAACAATTCTGGTTTAAGGCAACTGACTCTTATTTATGACGGATGCAGTGTCCCGGAATCATGTGATCACCTTTTGCGACCTTTTGACAAGCAAAGCCAATGGGGAAACCAGATTCACTTAACCGTGTTACTAAATAACTGCAGTGATTCATTTAACAACTGTGGCAAGAAAGGTTGTAAAATGGGGCACAACTCACTTCAGAGCTCTCTTGCTTAGCAACAGAAATGTTGGGCTCAGTTGCGGTTGTAAGTCGAGGACTACATATGTAAGTTGTGCTGGAGAATTACTTTGGTAAGTTTCAAGATTCTGTTTTTATTCAGTTCAATTTTCTTGAAATTTTTGCTGTGTTCAATTTACTTGACCACTAAGAAAGATCTTTCCAGAAACCAAAAGGGATCTGGTTTCCTGAGTTTGCCAGCCTCCCAAGGCTTGACTACTCCCTGAGGTTGCTTTTGTTACTAGCCCCTTTGTTCATCTGATTTTCTAGGATGTTACACCTTTACAAATTGTCTTGGCTAACACCGCCCTGCATTTGAAAGCCCTGCTGGACTTTGAAGATGACCAAGGGGGCAAATATGTTGCTGGAGATGAATGGTTGTTTGAAGGACCTGGTAAGTGGCAATTGTCAAGGAAGGAAACTTTGCTTGGGAGGTGAGATGTATGGTCCTCTATGTAGAATAGAATTCTTCATTGGCCAAGTGTGATTGGACACACAAGAAATTTGTCTCCGG
The DNA here is from genome assembly GCA_039797435.1 of Crotalus adamanteus. Classification (NCBI taxonomy): domain Eukaryota; kingdom Metazoa; phylum Chordata; class Lepidosauria; order Squamata; family Viperidae; genus Crotalus; species Crotalus adamanteus. The sequence goes on along the minus strand of CM077935.1, from coordinate 7,339,891 downwards.
TGCATAAGCTCTCACTATACATATAAGCAACAAATGATAAATCATGATTATAATCATAAAATACATTCATCATAAATCATAAGACACAACACTCGGTGATAGCCATAGGATACTAAATATGTGGCTGAAGTAGAGGTCCCAATAGCCCCAATTAGCATAGCCAATGGTGAGGAATCCTGAATGCACTACTTCAGCCAAATGTGGGGAGCCATAGATTCCACATCCCTGGAGGACACATGCAGATCTTTGCAGAAGATTATGGCTTGACTTCCCAGCATCTTCAGCTGAAACAAACGGATATGAAGAAAGGTGAGGAATTCTGAGATTCCACCAAGCTGTTGCCAGTCAAATAGGCAAAACTGAGTCAGATCCAATTGTTTTCCAGGACTCCAGGAAACCTGGGGCCAAAATATTCCTCTGAATTTTCCCCTTTCTTGTCATTGCATCCTATATGAATGTAATTTTTTTCTCTATTTTTTATCCCAATTGAAATTAATGGCAAAAATGAGAGCATTGGAAAAGGTCTAGGGAATATGTTTTAAGTGAACAATTGTGGTATTAAAATGAAAACATGGATCCATCTGATTTTTCTTCCCCAAATACCACAGCGTATTTTACAAAGACTTCTCCTCTACGCACGGAACCAGAAAAATAGCTTCCATCCCTTTTCTTCCTGTGTGTTGGCTTGACTTGACCTAGTCAGAAGCTCGCACTCCTTTCCCATCCCTACCATAATTGAGATGGAGCCTAGCTAGCTCATCTACTAAACCACTGTCATTTCTAGGCACCTACATCCCACAAAAAGAGGTTGAAATTGTGGAGACAATCCTGGCCACCATTATTCGTCCCAATCAAGCCATCAAACTTCAAGCATGGAAGGAATGCAGGGACAGAGAGGGGAACAAACGTGTGACAGGTATCTTTTTGGTTTCCTGCCCACGATCCTATGAGAGGACAGCTTTTGAGTATCTGTGTCTGTGTGTATCTTGAGTTTCCAATTTCTTTTTGCTACAGGTGAGGAATGGATGGTGAAGAAGGTTGGGGCTTACTTGCCAGGTGTATTTGAGGAAGTAGTTGACATTGTTGGTGCTGTCATTCTGACTGAGAAAGTAAGTGCAGCTTCTAATGGTAGATGGTGGTTATGGGAAACAGGTTATTGATTTCACTTTTCGAGGTCTTTGTTGAAAAGCCCAGGCCAAACTCTCCTTTGATTCTGAAGCTCCTCCACTTATGATCAGGCACCCCATTGTACAGGCATACTATGACTGTCCTTGCCTAACAAATATGAAAAAGCTCCTTTTAAATAGCTAATTGGATTGAAAGATGTAGGGAAAGATTTTTGCCCATCACAGTCTTAGAGATTGTGTGAATTGCTCTGAAAGACAATCTCCTAGACTAGTTAGACAAAGACAGGAAGACCCAGGTTCTAATACCTTTTGAGTAGCACCATTTGCTCAGTGACTCTGGGGCCTTACACTATATAGGAGAATATTCCCAGGGGAATGTTTGAACTGGAGACCAAGACGCATTGTATTGAAACACAAGTGGATTTATTGATGGCACTGGAGGCAAGGCAGGCCTAAAGAAGGAGGGGTCTTGGTCCCATTTTGTATGCTTAAAATATATGTGTGGCTGGATTTGGCAAGGGTGGGGAATGATGGCCCTTTTATGACTTGTGGACTTCAACTCCCAGAATTCCTGAGCCAGCCATAAAAGGGCTATCATTCCCCACTTCTGGGATATGGCATCAAGGTATTGGGTTGGGTATAGACAACAGCAGGTATTTGACTGGATAAAAACACACGTTTCACAAAAGCAGTGGGGTAGTTAGGTAACTGTTGGGTAATGGTGCAGGACTACAAACACAGTGGGATTTTGAAGCAACAAAGATGTCAGAAATCCTCACCACACCCCTGGCAAGAAGACACGGAGCCGTCAAGTTCACAGGTGGCTGCTGGTTTTACTTCAGGAATCTCTGGCATGCAGTTACAACGATAGTCTGCTATCAAAGTCAGTGCTGGGAGCAAGTGCCTCCCAGAGCGCTATATACACAACCGCTAATCAACCCCACCCACCGCCCATCTAACCAGTGCTCGGCTCCGAGCCTTTGGCGGCCTGTCAGCTGTTTGGTGGCCCATCAGCTGTTCGGCAGCTGCTCTGCCGGCCCACAGCTCCGAGCCTTCGGCGGCCTGTCAGCTGCTCGACGGCCAAGGGACGCCACCAGGAACACAAGCAGGCTTGCCCACGCTGCTGGGGAAGTCATCCAGTGCTGCGCCCGTCAGCTGGCTGAAAGGTGGGATTGTTGGTGCTGACTGCCGGCGTCCTCCGCCCCGCATGCCATCCTTAAACCTCCCCCGACCCGTTTATGTTGAGCCCAGAGGGCTTGACAGGCAGCCCCCTCTACCAGGGCTCCTCCTAGAAAGCAAGGAGAGACATGAGATTAGACAGGTGCTGTAGTGGACGTTATAGGCAGACCCCCTTTCAGTTTATGAGGGTACCGGCAATGATACCGCCTCAGCAGCTGGGGAGTTTTGATGTCCGCTTCCCCCACCCAGGAGGCCTCCGTTACTGGGTACCCCTTCCACCTCACCAAGTATTGCACACAACCCCAGTGGATACGGGAGTCGAGCACCTCCCGGATCTCGTAGTGGTCCCCCACAACAGGGCCTGGTGGTTGTTTCATGCATCTCAACGATGACCCTGCCACCGGTTTTAACAGGCTGCTGTGGAACACTGGGTGTACCTTGCCTAGGATGCGGGGAAGATGCAGCCGCACTGCGACCAGGTTAATGACCTGTGTCACCCAGAACGGGCCTATGTATTTTGGCCCTAACTTTTTGCATGGTAGTTTCAAATGCAGGTACTTGGTTGATAGGTACACCATGTCCCCTACCTGGAGGGGTTTCTGCGGTGCCCGTTTTTTATCGGCCTGTACTTTAGAGGCCTCCTCTGCTTTTCGCAGAGCGTTTTTTACAGAATCCCAGACACCCTGGATACAGGTCATCCAGTCTTGGGGCTGACGAGAGGTTCCCCTGCGGGCATTCAGGTATCAGGACAAACTGTACTCCATGCACAACTCAAAAAGGGGTGAAACCAGTACTGCTATGGACTGCGTTGTTATATGCCACTGTCATGCCTCCGAGCCTGACTCTGAGGAAGACATGGAGTTCCCTGTTGAGGCCCAGGAGGGGGTGTCTGTGGCTTTGGAGGACTGTGGGGAGGAGCAGGCTGAGGCAGGCCAGGGCCCTTCAGGTTTGGAACAGGGAAGGCAGAGTTCAGGCGAGGAGCAAGGCCCCTCCCCACCTGATCCTAGAGCAAGGAGAGCAGAGCAAGGAGGGAACAATGGAGGCAGGCTCACTTGCTCGGGAGGAGAGCGTCCCGCCCCACTCCACAAGGCACACCTGGGAAGTAGGATTTAAGGAGACGCTGTGGGGTGGGGTGTTTGCCGGGAACAAACATGAAATCTTGAGATAGTGTGCTCTTGTAACCTGGACACTTTGTATTCTGGGCCAGTTTGCTTCCTGCTGATCTCTCCTTGCAGTCTGCAGTTTGCAGTTCGCAGTTCACAGGCAAGCTGGGAGTTAAAAGGATTATACGTTTGCTTGTTATCTGTCTTGCTTTAAGAACAGTGTAAACTTCCCTGGCTGTTTTGTTTGAACTTGTGCCAGCATATGTGGGGGCTGTTGGGTGAACATTGGCAGTGATTAAAAAGACTATTGTTCTGGCCAACTGATTGCTTTGCCTCCGTTCGGGGCCCTGGGTCATCACAGCCACCTCCGCAAATGGCAGAAGCTCAACCCAGTCTGTTTGCTGATAGGAGATGTAGCACCTCAGGTACCTTTCCACCATTGCGTTAGCCCGTTCAGCTGCTCCATTGGTACTGGGGTAGAATGCAGAACTAAGTCCCTGGGATGAATCAATCGAGCGGACGAACTCCCGCCAGAAGCAGGCGGTGAACTGTACACCCCGATCGGATATGATCCATCGGGGCACCCTGTGTAGGCGATACACGTTTTATGAACAGGTTGGCCAGTCTTTGGGCAGATGGCAATCCCTTGCATGGGATGAAATGGGCCTGCTTCGAAAAGAGGTCAATCACCGTCCATATCACCGTATGTCCATGGCTGTCCGGCAGCTCCACGACAAATTCCATTGCTATCTCCTCCCAAGGCCGGGTAGGGTCTGCTGCCTGTTGCAATAACCCAGGCAGCTTCCCCACACAGGGTTTCGTGGTAGCATATACGGGACATTCCCGTACATATGTTTCCACATCCGTCTTCATCCCTGGCCACCAGAACTGGTGTCTGAGCAGATGCAAGGTTTTAAGGAATCCGAAGTGCCCGGCCTGTCTGACATCATGGCATCTTTGGAGCACCTTAGCCCTTATTTCCTTCGGGACGTAGACTTTGTCACCCTTCCACACCAACTCCCCCCCCCCCTTAGTAAGGCCGGATGGCCCAACAACATGGGGTCGCTTTGGTTCGCGCTCTGTAACTCCTGCATCAGGTTCTCTGTTGGTTTGCTCACGACCACTTTGGCAGCTGACTGCTGCACAGGGGGTACAATGGCTTGTATCACCTCCTCCCTCCTGCTGTTATACTGCAGCATCCGGGACAAGGCATCCACCAGGAAGTTCTTCCCACTGGGCACATATTTCAGACGGAAACGAAACCTCTGAAAGTATTGTGCCCATCGTACGTGTTTAGGGGCGAGGCATCGAGGCGTCTGGAGGGCCTCGAGGTTCTTGTGATCTGTCCACACCTCAAACGGTTCTTTAGCCCCCTCCAGGAAATGCCATGTGGTCAACGCCCACTGTACAGCAAATGCCTCTTTTTCCCATATTGCCCATGCTCGCTCAGTGTCGGTAAGCTTTCGAGAGGTAAACGCACAAGGTTGCAGAACCCCGTGGTCGTTCTTCTGGAGCAGGACCACCCCACTGTCACGTCGCTGGCATCTGCCTGTACAATGAACTGTTTGTCGGGGTCTGGATGTCGAAGAACCGGCTCCCTCGAGAAAAGGACTTTAAGGTCCTCAAAGGCCCTCTGGCAGGTGAGCGACCATGACAACGGTTGACTGGGACGGAGTTTACCCGCCAAGTGTTTTGTCCGGAGTAGATCCATTAAGGGTAGGGCCACCTTGGCGAACGAGGGAATAAACTGCCGGTAGAAATTTGCAAACCCTAGGAAGCTTTGCAGCTGGCGGCAAGTTTGCGGTGCTTGCCATTCGAGCACTGCTTGGACCTTGGCGGGGTCCATCTCCACTCCTTCCCCCGAGATCCGATACCCGAGATAGTCCAACCGGGTTTGGTGAAAGTCACACTTGGACAATTTCACGTATAGGTGCCCTTGTAGGAGTTTTTCCAGCACCTGTCTCACAAGCTTAATATGGTCTGCCATATTAGTGGAGTATATCAGGATATCGTCCAGGCAAACAAGGACCCCGATACAAATGTTCATGAAGCACTTTGTTAATCAGCTGCATAAACACGGCAGGGGCTCCCTGCAACCTGAACAGCATCACCCGGAATTGGTAACTCCCTAACGGACTATTGAACGCAGTCTTCCATTCATCCCCTCACTTTACTCGAACTCTATAGTATGTCTCCCATAGGTCGAGTTTCATGAATACCCTACCCTTTGCCAGATGGGCTAGCAAGTCTTTCATAAGTGGTAGGGGGTATAGGTTCTCTACACACACTCCATTGAGCCCTCTAAAGTCCGCACACAGGTGCAGAGTGCCATCTTTCTTTTCCTTAAAGAGCACCGGGGCCACGGCCCGTGACCAGGCAGGCTGGATGAAGCCCCTTGCCAGGTTTTTATTGATGTACTGCCAAAATTCTGCCATTTCCTTGGGTGTCATGGCGTACATCCGGGGCTTCGGAAGTTTGGCACCCGGTAGAATGTCAATGGCGCAATCAGTTGGACGGTGAGGAGGTAATATGTCGCTCTCCCGCTCGCTGAACACCTCAGCAAGATCGGCATACACCGACGGGAAGGGGAAATTCCCCCCTGCATCCCCTTTCTGGCTTTCTCTGCCTGCTTGCACCTGCTCGTGTGGAGGTGGCCAGGGACCAACACCTATCTGTATCTTCCAGTATCCCCCCCTCCAACCAGATCGTGGGGCCACACTTGTCCAGCCATGCTAGGCCCAATATGACGGCCTCTGTCATCAAGGGGACTAATATAAAGCGAATGACCTCCCAGTGAGCCCCCATCTCCATCCGTACCGCTTCCATGACAAATGTGGCCACCACCACCCCCCCCAACAGGGAGCCGTCCACCTGCTTCAACCTCACAGGATCGGCCAAGGTCCTAACCCTGATCCCCACCTTTTTCACCACGGCCCCACTGATCAGGCAACGGGTACAGCCAGAATCTATGAGGGCATCATACTCCCCCCCGGTGACCTGATTGTGGGCTTATCAATGCAATAGGGATGGTGAATGGTCGGATGGGCTCACTCACTATGGGGTCCTCCATTTCCTCTGCCTCGCTGTCATAGATGACCAACTGGTGTCCCGTCGCAGCGGTGGTGTCTCCATCCTTTGGGTGGCCTCCGCGCAGGGTGGACCCCTCTGCCTGGTGTGCAGCCCTCGATTTTTATGAGGTCTTTTGGGGGGTGGTCTTCCCGGGAGATTCTGGCTTCCCCTGTGACACCAGAACTGGACAATCCACAATGTGATGCCCTGGTTGATTGCAGCGGAAGCAGCGAAACAACAGACGAGGCGTCCCTGTGGAGGAACTCGGTCCTGGTCCTGGGCCCCTTGGTCTCTCCGTAGGTCTGCGTGGTCCTGTTGGCCCATCGCCCTTAGCCCGGAATTCCTGAAGCCCCGCATCCAGGTACACGACCACACAAAACCAGTCTTGCAGCCTACCGGGGATTCCACGGTACACGCAGGCCTGGCGTAGGTCTCGATCCAGACCCATCCGGAACTGGTGGACTAACAAGCGTTCCGGCCATGTTCGCAGCCTGCTGGCCACCCACCAGTACTCCCAAACGTAGTCAGCCGTGGGTTGGCCTCGCTGCTTGAGCACCAACAGTTCCCCCTCTGCACGCTGGACCCTAGAAACATCCTCGAAGCGGGGACGCAAAGCCCCCCAAAACAGCCCAGCATCCGCTAGCTCCCGAGCATGGTGTAGATCAGCCACCCAGTCTGCGGCCTCCCCCTGCAGGGCCGCTGTGACTGCTCCCACCATAGCCCACTGAGACAGGAAAAGGCTGGCATAATGATCCAGGTGGCTGATGGCCTGACTGAGGAATAAAGCTAGCCGATCCGGGTTTCTGTCAAATGTTGCCTGTAGGGGTGGGGGACCCCAAACCGTTCCCTGGGGCCAGGGACCGATAATCCACCCTGGACCATGCATGGCGTCTGCCACAGGCATAGGGCCCGGCGCCACAGTGTCCACAACCCTCCTGGTTGACGTTCCAACTCCCGGACCTGAACGCCTGGTGGTAGCCCCCATGGGATCCGATAGCAGCCTACCTACCCATGCAGTCTGTGGCCGCTCCGGTGGCAAGGGCGCACTCTGAACGGGACCCCTCTCCTGCGGCATGTCACCTCCGTGACTGGCGTCCAGCTTCAGCTTTGGACTAGCCATCCGGAACCAGGCTGGGCCTGACTGGAGCGGTGGTGGACCAGTCCGTGACCATGACACCACTTCCAGACCTTGATCCCATTGTGGCCACGAAGGAAGATCCTGGAAACCTGCCTCCCCGAAGTGCTCCCGCAGAACGTCCATCATGGGTCACCCTGGGGCCGTGGAATAGCTCCAGTCCTCCTCGTCATCGTCCGTCAGGCGTCTCTCCCTCTACTGTGACAGCGATTGGCCCAAAACTCTTGGTGTGTGTGGCTGGCCGGCTACTGGACCGGCAGCGGCCGAACTGTGCCACCGTTCCCCTAAGGAGCCTTCTCCCTCTGGAGCAGACCCCAGGACCGCCTGTGTGTCACTGGGCCGTTCCGCTGGTCGGGTCTCGATCACCTTGGGATGTACTACAAGCTGGGTAGCATCCTGGGGGGCTGGCTCCACCCACTCAGTCTCAGACACCTCAGGCCCTTCCCCTGCAGGCCCCAACTCCTGCGTTCCCTCAGCCATTCCCCCAGCACTGAGGAAAGACAGGCAAAGCTGTCTGTCTACCAAAGGCAACGGGTGGGGACACAGGGAAAGGGAAGGAAGAAAAGAGGAGCGCTGACTTCCTGTCAGAAATCCTCACCACACCCCTGGCAAGAAGACACGGAGCCCTCAAGTTCACAAGTGGCTGCTGGTTTTACTTCAGGAATCTCTGGCATGCAGTTACAACGATAGTCTGCTATCAAAGTCAGCGCTGGGAGCAACTGCCTCCCAGCGCTCTATATACACAACCGCTAATCAACCCCACCCCCCGCCCATCTAACCAGCATCCGGATGCGTAAGCTTAAACGGCCAGGTGAGATGCACTGCTGCCTTTCAGCCTCGTGTGTGTTCCTGCCCCAGCCGGCTGTGCCTCAGGCCGCTCCGCCAGCCCTCGACCCCAGCCAGCTGTGCTTCAGACCGCTCCGGCGGCCCTCAACCCCTTGCTGTTCGGCGGCCGCTCTGGCGGCCCTTGTCTGCAAGCCCTGTCATCCTGTCAGCTGTTTGGCTGCCCATTAGCTGTTCAGCGGCTGCTCCGCTGGCCCTCGGCTCCGAGCCTTCGGCGGCCCGTCAGCTGTTTGGTGGCCCATCAGCCGTTCAGTGGCTGCTCCGCCGGCCCTTGGCTCCGAGCCTTCGGTGGCCCGTCAGCTGCTCGGTGGCCAAGGGACGCCGCCAGGAACACAAGCAGGCTTGCCCACACCGCCGGTGAAGTCATCCAGCGCTGCACCCGTCAGCTGGCCGAAAGCAGGTGGGATTTTCGGTGCCGGCTGCCGGCGTTGTCCTCCACCCCGCATGCCATCCTTAAACCACCCCCCACCCGTTTATGGCGAGCCTGGAGGGCTGGACAAAAGAAGCATGAACCTCATTTCTTCCTAAGAGTTACTTTCTTTTACTGTCCCAAAGCTGTACTGGCCTCCCAGTAAATCCTTTTCTAAATTTCCAGCCATCCTTGGTTTCTGAATATTTTATGGCTGAAATTACCATTTTAGTTTCTCTGGGAAAGTATGTTTGGTTAGAGACTTTTAGTTTAGCCTTCCCAATATCTTAATACAAATTTAAAAGTCACTAAACTAATCTCTGATTATATGGAAATAACATCCATGGTCTTGCATTGCTATTATTAGACTTTTATCCCACCTAGATTGATTGATAACTCAAGATGGCAAACACACCTAATGCTCCTTCATCCTGTTTTCCTCACAACAACAACCCTGTGAGGTGGGTTGGGCTGAGAGGGAATGATTGACTCAAAGTCACCCAGCTGCCTTTCATGCCTAAGGTGGAACTACAACTCACAGTCTCCTGGCTGCATGGTGGCTGGGGAATTCTAGGAATTGAAGTCCACACATCTTAATTTTGCCAAGTTTAAAAACACTGCACTACACCAGACAGACTGTCTTGTATGGATCTTGTGATCGTTCCCTGCTTTGCAAGGCCCCTTTTCCTGAGGGTTGTTTTAACAACCAATATGTTGCCAGATGCTGAGAGATTAGTCCCGTCCCACTGGCAACCAGAGGTGAAATTTGTAGGCCGACATTTTCTGAAAGGATGCAGTTACCATTGCTGCCTCATATTTGCATTCTTTTCTGTTTCTTAGCGAAATTTAATCGGAAGCAACATTTGGGGTGTGTGGCTTAAACCCTACACATGTCATTTGTATGAAGAGTCAGATTAATAACAATGTTAAATCATAAAAAGGAGGCTTTGCACTAATATACACACACATATATATATATTTCTGCCTCTTTTGCTCTTTGAAGAAAGCACTGCACCTCCAGGCCACTAAAACGTTTCGGGACTCTCAAGGTATCATGAGGAAAACTGGAGAAGAGTGGTTGGTCACCATGGCGGAAACTGAAGCCCACATCCCTGATGTGTATGAGGAAGTGCTGGGCATTATTGACATCACCACCTTGAACAGTTGCTAGTGTTGTGTAGTTTGTGACCCGATAGGCATAGATGGAAAACCTCAGCTTGGGCAGAAGAAGGTCATTAAGGTATGTATCTTTATCTCAGAATCATGAAGGACTCTTAATGACATACAGGTAGTCCTTGACTTTAGGGCCGCAACTGAGCCCAAAATTTCTGTTGCTAAGCAAGACAGTTGTTAAATGAGTTTTGCCCCATTTTATGACCTTTCCTGCCACAATTGTTAAGTGAATCACTGCAGTTGTTAAGTTAACAACATGTTCTAAGTGAATCTGGCTTCCCCATTGACTTTGCTTGTCAGAAGGTCACAAAGACTGGTCACGTGACTCCGGGACACTGCAGCTGTCATAAACATGAGTCAGTTGCCAAGCATCTGAATTTTGGTCACGTGACCATGGGGATGCTGCAATGGTAGTGAGAAAATGGTCATTAGTCACTTTTTTCAGTGCCGTTGCAACTTCAAATGGTCACTAAATGAATGGTTGTAAGTCGAGGACTACCTGTACTGTTACCATTCAGCAGGTCAGCCCTAGGGATTATAACAGAACTCCCTAAAGCAGCCACTCCTTCAAGAGAAGCTGGTCTGCATCTCCTACTGGGAGGCAGATTAGGAAGCTGGTGTTATACTTTTTTTAGATGCTATATCCGTGGTAAATGATTTGGTAAGTAACCTTGATAGTATCCACAGCTCCTGCTCTCTTAAACTGTGTTGCTCCAGAGAGCAGGAAAGCGATTGCCACTGAAGCAGATTTGGGCTAAACATTGGGATAAACTTGCCAGAAATTACAGTTCTGATAGTGTGCAATGACTGTTCAAAGTTATAATTGGACTTGAAACGATCTGTCCCAAAAGTTAACAACTGTTGTACCACCCCTGTGATCATGTGATTCCATTTCAGGTGCTTGGCATCTGGCCCGCATTTACAACCACCTGCAGTGTCCTGCAGCCACGTGCTCGTGTTTTGTGACTTTTTTGCCATTTTGTGGCAAAAATCGCCCATTGGAAAAGCTCGATTTGGACTTGCAACGATGTGATTCGCTTAATGACTGTGGTGTCTTGTTCAACAACAGTCATAAAAAGGCTCATAAAATCGAGTCTGAGCATGTGGTGACTCTGCTTGTGACCACAGTAACTTACAAACAAACTTCCATGCTCAATTGTGATGGTACATTGAGGACTACCTGTATTAAGCTCTCTGTATTAAGCTCTGTTTTTCGTTAGGGATACTTGAAATTGGCTGGTGACCTTTGGTGCATATGCAGCCCTGAAACTCAGCCACGTTGCAGTCAAATTTCAGTAATGGGATTTTGGCTCATTTTGGGGAACTCAAAGGATGGGAGAGGCCTCTTGAAGACTCCTGTTCCTATTCTCTCTTTTAAACTCTCTCCAAGGTGCTAATTGTGGGTTGAAAAAAAATTGGCTACACTTTTTCTGATTATATAACCGTGTTACTGATCAGCCTTCTGCTGCCTTTTCCCTCATCTTTTCAGATCTACCCAATTTTGTTTCAGCACATCAGATGAGCAGTTAAGACTTAGTATAATTAACAAGAAATGTAGACTTGAATTCTTTATATAATAGCTGTACCCTGCATGCATTATTACATCTTTTTATTCTATGGGATTTCTGCGTGCATTCTTCTGTTACCATTATAGGAACTGAGAATTTAAACAATGGAGACATAATTTTCAAATACTAAGATTTTCCTACAAGGCCTTCTTAGAATCTCCCAGCTCTCTTTCCTCTCTATTTTTTTATCTACTATATCTACCCTGAGTAGACTGCAATTGAGCATGCAAATGAATATTTTGAATGTGCTCTAAAAAAGTAGTTAAAAACGATCCATTGTGTTCCTGGCTTGTTTGGTGAGGCTTTTACACAGTATATAAAATCCTGTATATTTTATAATTCCATTTTTCCATCTGGTGGGATGGCCCCCCACCACACAGTCGCCATTTGTACAGGCAAGCTTCAATCAAGAAAAGTAATATACTGCTGGCCTTAGCCAATATCAGTTGCTCACCTTTCCCCTCCTGATTAATGTGTGTGACATACTAAGTGATAACATTTGCCCAGCCTTCTCTGTGCTCAGAAGCTAAACAGGATTGGACTTTAGTCAATGCTTGAATAGAATTCTGGGAGTCCCACTAGGGAATCCTTGAGCTGTACACTAGACTTGGAAATCAAAACAACATCCCAGAAAAAAGCAGTGGCGAACTAATTGTGCACTGCTGCCAAAATTGAGGGGCACAATGGCTCAGCAGTTAAAGTTGCTGAGATTGTCAGCTGGAAAGCTGACAGCCTGGATTTGAGACCTGAGTGCTGTGTGACAGGGTGAGCTCCCGTTACTTGCCCCAGCTCCTGCCAACCTAGCAGTTCAAAAGCATGCACATGCAAGTAGATAAATAGGTACCACTTCAGTGGGAAAGTAACAGCATCCTGTGTGCCTCGGTGTATAGCCATACTGGCCACATGACCCCAGAAGTGTCTTCAGACAACGCTGGCTCCCTCAGCTAAGATACGAAGATGAGCACTGTCCCTTAGAGTTGGACATGGCTGGGCAGGGGAAACCATTACCTTTACCTTTTACCTGCCAAGAAACCAATAGAGGCAGTCACTAAAAATCAGACCAGTGAAGTAGATTTTAGATTTCACCTTTTCTAGACCATAAGATCAAGGCCAGGGCAGATCTTAACTTCCTGTTAGTATGCATCTTTTACAGTATTTAAAGTTTTTATTGAAGTCCACGCATCTTAAAGTTGGTTGAGAAACACTGCACTACAGTTTCTGTTTCCAGGCTCAAAAATGGCAGACAACTTACCATTATTTTTTGGTGATAGTGATTGGAACTGGAGGATACCATTCTGGTAACTAGCCAACATCAAATTGACCACTTTACAGTTTAATAAATAGAGTTAGGCTCCCCCCCCCCACACACTTTTTAAAACCAATGACTGATGATCATTCTCCAATTCTTGCTTCTCATTCTGCAGGGCGAGATATCATTTTTCCTACAGCCTGGAGAATGGTTGAAAGACGGGATCCAAGATATTTACATCCTGTCTGAAGAAGATGGCCTCTTACTATGTGCAGTTCATCCCATTGAAGACAAAAACGAGGTAGGAGGTGCTGAGTCTCTGATGGCCAGGGAGGATGGATGGGTTGCTACAGGTGGATATGACACTTCTTCTCCTTACTTTGTCTCTTACCCAGGATGATGAGGACATTCTGCACAAGCCAGGTGACCGCTGGCTGATCCGAGGCCCTCTGGAGTACATACCCCCTGCGGAGGTCGAAGTGATGGAGCAACGCCACACTATTCCCCTGGCTGAGAATGAAGGCATTTATGTCCGGGATATTAAGACAGGGAAGGTGAGTGGAATAGATCCAGCAGTGGTTACTGAAAAAGCACATCAGTCTTTAGGAATGCAGACTTTTAGAGGTCAATTTTAGCAAAAGGACCACAGTTCTCTAATGTGGTTCTTTACATTATTTATTAACTGCTATTCAGACAAAGCTCAAACTCAAATTCCTTTCCTTGCAAAAGGAAATCACAGTGCTGTGAAAAGGATGGTTATTTTTTTCAATCCTCTTCCAGAATAAACCAAGGAGCAAGAACTTGGTTCCCTCCCACCTTGTATACTTCTTCCGGGCATTGGTCACTATGGCAAGGACAGAGATGGTTATAGGACAATATAAGTAAGATATCAGTGAGACAACTTCAGTGAGCTTTGCTTGTCATGTAGGATCTAGTGCAGGGGTAGGCAACCTTGGCTCTTTTATGACTTCTGGGAGTTGAAGTCCATGAGTCATAAAAGAGCCATGGTTGCCTACCTCTGATCTAGTGTCTTCTACATTTTAAATAGAAGCTAGCTATCAAATGTGTACAGCTAATCCTCGATTTACAACAGTTCATTTAGTGACCGAAATTACAATGGCACTGGAAAAAGTGACTCATGACCGTTTTTCATACTTATAACCGTTGCAGCATCCCCCACGGTCACGTGAACTAAATTTAGACATTTGTCAACTGACTCGTGATGGTTGCTGTGTCCCGGGGTCATGTGATCCCCTTTGTGACTTTCTGACAAGCAAAGTCAGTGGGGAAGCCAGGTTGACTTAGCAGCCGTGTAACTAACTTAACAACTGCAGTGATTCACTTAACAACCGTGGCAAGAAACATTGTAAAATGGGGCGAAATTCATTTAACAACTGTCTGGCTTAGCAACAGAAAAATTTGGGTTCAGTTGTGGTCGTAAATTGAGGACTTCCTGTAACTAAAAGAATAACAAGAAGCAGGGAGATTGTTTCTGTGGTTCTCACCTTTTGGTAGCTGTAATTCACTGGCTGCTGTTAGAAATTTGGAATGCTAGCTCAGATAGATGATATGAAAAAGATAGGTAGTTCTTGGCATGTAGCTTCTCTTTGTTCCTTGATGGGGTTGCTCTGTATTCTGTAACCTTCATTTCCTTTTCCACTATCTGGCATTTGAGGCATGTTTTAGAGGGAACAGATGTGATGGAAGGAGAAGTAGGTGTGATGGACTACAGCAGGGATCTTCAAACTTGGCCCTTTTATGACTTGTGGACCTCAACTCCCAGAATTCCTCAGCCAGGCACGCTGTCTGAGGAATTCTGGGAGTTGAAGTCCACAAAACATAAAAGGGCCAAGTTTGAAGACCCCTGGACTACAGTGAAGTCTCTGTTTTCCAAGAAGGAGGGAGCACATTTGGCAAGAGACAATACAGCCCAGGGTTGAGATTGGAGACAGAGGAAGAGATTTAGGATAGCCACTCCCTAGAATCTCACAGGGTATATCTGTTAGCGTGACAGTAGAACTGGTTTAGCAGGATTCCATCAATATGGTCTAAAGAACTGAACATGGGCTGGATAGTTCTGTGTTGTTCTTGGGCTGGGCCTGACAATGAGGTCCTAAGATTAGATGAGTATGAGTTGCTTCTGCATGACTTCTTTCCTACATTCACATTTTATTCTGTTTATACCAGTGTTTCTCAAACTCTTTAAGGTGCATAAATTTCAATTCCCATAGTTCTCCAGCCTGGAAGGTTAAGAAACACTGATTTATAGAGGAGGAGGAAGATCTGGAATTCACACAAATGGTCAGTTTGAGAGTCTGCACAGTATGCTGGGGCCTAGACTCCACGTGGGGCCCGGAAGTTTGAGATCTAAAGAATGACATTGTGCCCCTCCCCTCCCCCCCAACCCCCCCTCAGAAATGCACAAACGAAAATCTGATAAATTTAAGAGCTACAAGTTGTCCTTGACTTACAACCATTCATTTAGTAACCATTCAAAATTACAACAGCACTGAAAAAAGTGACTTATGATTGTTTCTCACAATCATAAAATGGTTGTTTTCCAACCATTGCAGCGTCCCCATGGTCATGTGATCAAAATTTGGGCACTTGGCAACTGGCATCTATTTATGACAGTTGCACTGTCCCGGAGTCATGTGACCACCATTTGTAACGTCCTCAGCTGGCTTCCAACAAGCAAAGTCAATGGGGGAAGCCAGATTCACTTAATGACCACGTGATTCACTTAACTGCAGTGATTCTCTTATATGATAGCAACGTTCCAAAATCTCAGGGGCTGCCCCAAAGAAGGGGGGGGGGGCAACCTATTTTCCAAAGCACCAGAAGGCAAGAAAATAATGGATGGAAACTAATCAAGGAGAGAAGCAACCTAGAACTAAGGAGAAATTTCCTGACAGAACAATTAATCAGTGTAACTACTTGCTTCCAGAAGTTGTGGGTGCTCCAACACTGGAGGTTTTTAAGCAGAGATTGGACAACCATTTGTCTGAAATGGTATAGGGTTTCCTGCCCGAGCAGGGGGTTGGACTAGATGACCTCCAAGGTCCCTTCCAACTGTGTTATTCTGTTGTTCTAGGTCAGGGGTAGGCAACCATGGCTCTTTTATGACTTGTGGACTTCAACTCCCAGAATTCCTGAGCCAACCCTAACCCTGTTCTAGGTCATAAAATGGGGCAAAACGTACTTAACAACTGCCTTGCTTAGCAATGGAAATTTTGGGCTCAAATTTGGTGGTAAGTCAAGGACTTACCTGTACCGAGATGTTAAAAGATTGATATGCCATCAAAAATGCCATCATGGTTTCTATTTCAATATATTTGAATGATTATAAATTTATTTTTGTATATCAGCATATGGGCAAAAGATGGGTGGGCTCTAGTTCCATTTTCAAAATACTGTAATAACACCTTTCCTCCTCCTCCTCTTCAAAAAAGCCAAAATCCAGGAAGCAAATAATGCCTCTACCTACTTCTGATTTGCAGAAAAATAATTTATCATTAATCTCCATTAAAGCTGAAACGAAAGTAATAAGGGTCCAGAGCCTTCAAAAGGAACCTTTCACAGAAGGCTAGAAATAAATATTCTAAACAATTGCTTGAAAATAAGCATTGTAAAAGAGTCTTGACAATGGGGAAAGGCAGCGCTGGATATTATCATCTTAAGCACTGTGCAAAATCTCATTTGTAACCCCACTTCTTCATTGAAGAAAAACTCCTGCTTTGTGGTTTCTGAATTACCTTGATAGAATAACAGAATAACACAGTTGGAAGGGACCTTGGAGGTCTTCTAGTGCAATCCACTGCTCCAGCAGGAAATCCTATACCATTTCAGACAAATGGTTGTCTAATCTATTCTTAAAAACATCCAGTGTTGGAGCACCCAAAACTTCTCAATGCAAATCATTCCACTGGTTAATTGTATTAACGAACTGTCAGGAAAATTCTTCTTAGTGCTAGGTTGGTTCTCTCCTTGTTCTGTTAACTTAGTGCCAACTCTCAGCAGCCACATAAGATAGACCTTCTCTAGGATGATGTGTCTCCAGTCTTGCTCTTTTTTTTTTTATTGAAAATTTTTATTTTTTAAAACATACAATCATTTATAAAAATACAATAAAATTTTAAAATAGAGAACCCCCCCCCCTTACCCTCCCTCCCACCCCCACCCCCCCCTCCCTTCACTTCCCAGAGCAGAATACAGGGTTAAAAAAAAAAAAAGAAAATTATAATAATTAAGAAAAAAGAAAAAAAAGAGAGAAAGAAAAAAAATATCATAATTAACCTTTAACTCCATAACCTATAAAACAATTCTCTATAATATTTGATATTCATTCATAAAATAAATAAAACTTTTTAATTCCATACTTTTTCTGAATATAATCTATCCACCTTCCCCATACAGTAATATATCTTTCTTGTGTATGATCCTTTAAATAAGCAGAAATTTTTGCCATTTCTGCAAAACTAGATACTTTAAATATCCATTCTTCTAAAGTAGGCAAAGAATCTTTCTTCCAATATAAACCTACTAGTAACCTTGCTGCAGTTAATAAATTCAACATCAAAGTAGTTTCTTTTTCATTTAAGTCAACAAAAATACCAAGTAAAAATAGTTGAGGAGTAAACTTTATCTTTTTTCTAAAAATCTTTTGAATGTTCCACCAAATCATAATCCAAAAAGCCTTTACTTTTTTACAATTCCACCAAATATGAAAGTATGTCGCATCATTATTGCCACATCTCCAACATTTGGGCTGTATGTTGGAATACATACAAGATAATTTTTTAGGATCTAAATGCCATCTATAAAACATTTTATAAAAATTTTCTCTCAAATTTTGAGCTTGTGTAAATTTAACATTTCTTGTCCAAATTATCTCCCATAAATCCAATGAGATCGGCTCCTGTATATTCTGAGCCCATTTAATCATACAATCTTTAACCAATTCTGTTTCCGAATCTAACTCTAATAAAACATTATATATTCTTTTTATATGAGCCGGACCTTGGTTTTTAATCTGAATAACCAATTGTCTATCTTCTAGTGTTATTCCTTCTTTCTTGTCTACAGTCCATCTATCCATTATTTGTAAATATTGAAACCATGACTGTAGAATATTTTGCTGCCTTAATACATCTAGGGATTTCAAATGCCAATTCGAACCAGAACAAATTAACAATTCTTTGTATGAAATTTTATCAAAATTTGTCCCCTTAGAGGTTCCCTCAATTGCATGTCTGGGAATCCCCCAGATAGGTATTTTATAATTTAATCTATAATAATACTTCTTCCAAACACGAAGTAAGGCATTCCTCAAAATATGTGATTTAAAAGTCCGATCAACTTTCTTATTAAAAATTAAATATGCATGCCAACCGTATATTAAATCCCAACCTTCCAAAAAAAGAATATCCATATTTGTTAAATTAAGCCAATCACTTAACCAAGTTAGGGTGGCTGCATCATAATATAATTTCAAATTAGGTGCCTTAAGTCCCCCTCTTTCTCGAGCATCCTGTAATATCTTAAATTTAACCCTTGGTTTCTTCCCGGCCCATATAAAATTATTGATACCCTTTTGCCATTCCTCCAAATTTGCCTCTTTTTTAAGAATAGGTATCATCTGAAACAAAAAAAGGAACTTTGGTAGAACATTCATTTTTACAGCTGAAATTCTCCCCAACAATGACAATTGCAATTTTTTCCAATCTCTTAAATCCTTTTGGACTTTTGCCCATAGTGGTTCGTAATTGTTCTTATACAATTTTCCATTTGAAGCAGTTAGATATACTCCCAAGTATTTAACCTTTTTTACCATCTGAAAACCTGTGGCTTTAATCAAACTTTCCCTTTCTTTAACTGACATATTCTTAGATAATATCTTAGTCTTATAATTATTAACTTTAAAACCAGAAACATTCCCATACTGTGTTATAAGTTCTAATAAACCATCAATCGCCTGATTCGGCTGTTCCAAAATTAAAACCAAATCATCCGCAAATGCCCGCAATTTATACTCATTCTTCCTTATCTTTACACCCTTAATTAACTTCGATTCCCGAATCTGAGTCAATAAAATTTCCAATGTTAAAACAAATAACAATGGGGATAATGGACATCCTTGTCTTGTCCCTTTTTGAATATTAAAATTCTCAGTCAATCCCCCATTTACAACAATTTGTGCAGATTGCTGCTGATATATAGCTTTAAGTGCATGTAAAAAATTATCCCCAAAATTCATTTTCTCTACCAAAGAAAATAAAAATTGCCAGTCCAATTGATCAAAAGCTTTTTCAGCGTCCAAAAAGATAAAAGCCACAGGAATCTGATTATTCTTATCCAAGTACTCAATTAAGTTAATAATTTGTCTAACATTATGTTTCATATATCTCCCTGTTATAAATCCTGCTTGATCACTATGAATCAAGTCTTTCATAACCTGCATTAATCTATTTGCCAAAATTTTTGTAAAGATCTTATAATCAACATTCAATAATGAAATTGGCCTATAATTCTTAGGCTCTGTAAGATCCTGATCTTCCTTCGGAATCAGTGATATAAAGGCTCTTTTCCAAGAAGGAGGAACTTGCATACCCAACAAAATACTATTAAAGAGTTCCTTTAATGGCTCTATCATTTCTTCAGATAAGATCTTATAATACCTAGAAGTCAGTCCATCTGTTCCAGGAGACTTTCCAACCTTTAACTGCTTAATAGCTAAACCAATTTCCTCCACAGTAATTAAACTATTCATCCCATTTTGTTGTTCCTCTGAAAGTCTAGGAAAATGTACTGATTGTAAATATTTATCTATATCCAAACCCCTTATATTATCACTTGAATATAATTTTGTGTAAAAGTCCAAAAAGCTTTTTCTAATCAAATCTTGCTGAAAAACCTCAGTACCTTTATATTTTACTTTCTCTATAATTCTAGCTTTCTGTTTCTTTCGTAACTGATAAGCCAACCACCTCCCAGGCTTATTCGCATTGCAAAAAGTATTATGTCTCATGTACGACAGATTGGTAGCCACCTGATCTGCCATCAACATGTTAAATAGTTCCTTAAGCATCTTTATAGATACCTTTAAATTATTATCAGTAGGGTTAAGAACCAACTCTTGTTCTTTTGATTTGATCTCTTCTTCTATTTCTCTACGTCTTTGTGACCCTTTTTCCCTAAAAACTTTATTCAATTGAATAAAATTCCCCTCATATATGCTTTACTAGCGTCCCACACCATAGACATCGATGTTCCCTTATTCATATTTATAGTAAAAAAGTCCTTTAAATGTTCTTTACACTTTTGTACGAACTCCTCCCGATTAAATAAGTTCTCATTCAATCTCCAGGATCTTCTATTCCCGTCTTCCGAATATAACTCCATCCACACAGGACTATGATCTGACAATGTTCTAGGAAAAATTTTCACCTTCCTCACTCTAGGGAGGAAGTCACTAGTAATAAAAAAAAAATCAATCCTTGAAAATGACTGGTGTCTATCAGAATAAAAGGTAAAGTCTCTATCACTTGTATTCCTTTCTCACCAAATATCAATAAGCTCCAGTTCTTCCTTCAAATCAAAGAAAGTCATAGGTAGTTTAGTTTGAATAAAAGTTTTAGAGGAACTTCTTTTGTCTATAGTTGGGTCTAAAACCCCATTCCAGTCACCCATCAAAATTACCGATTTATAATCCAACTGAGATATCTTGCCATGCAGCAACTTATAAAATTGTTTCTGTTGTTGATTGGGAGCATATAGTCCAACAATAAGAACCTTTCGGCCTTGTAATAATAATTCCACAAAAAGATATCTTCCTTCAGAATCAGTCTCAATTAGTTTAGCTGAAAAAGTTTTCTTCACATAAATTACCACTCCCCCTTTTTTCCCAGGGGCTGGAGCAGTAAAATGTGTGCCCAGACGGGAATTCATCAAGAATTTAGAATCCTTTAAAGTTATATGAGTCTCCTGCAAACATATCAAATCATTATTATGTTGTTTCAAATAATGGAAAATCTTTCTTCGTTTCTGGGGCACGTTTAAGCCATTAACATTCCAGGTCAGGAACCTGACCATCTCCACCGGCCTGGAGCCTCTGGAGCATGGCCTGCAGATCTGCTGTCGAAGATCTTTTTGGTCTTGCCCCTCCCACAGGCTCTGTAACAATCAAACTTTCACCACTCTTCTGCAACTGCTCTTTTTCTTTACGTTTATGGGCAGCTCGTGTCATCCTTTGCTCTTTTATGTCAGAATTCTGTGCAGCTTGTTCCATAACCATCATTGATGAGGCTCCTACCATAAGAGACTCTTCCGTCATCCTTATTTGTGGAGGTGGTGACAATCTTGCTTTTAAGATAGACTGATAAAAATCTCTTGCTTTGGAAACAGTAGTTAATCTGTGACGTATCCCTTCATAATTTACTATTATTCCTCTTGGAATCTCCCATCTGAACTGAATTTGACGATGTTTCAACTCATCAGACAAGAAAGTAAAATCTTTTCTGGCTCTTAAAATTTTTGGAGGTATCTCTTTTAAAATTATCACATCTTGATCAGCAATTTGAAACTTTTGTTTGTAAAAAGCCTGTATAATTTCATTACGGATAGATCTTCTAGAAAAATAAATAACCACATCTCTTGGTAGATTTCTCTGTCTAGCAACCCGTGAATTAACTCTAAAAATTTTTTCTATCTCATTCTCAATTATTTCAGGCCGCCAGCCAATATTAGGAGCAATATCTTTCACAATAAGCATCTTTAAGTCTTCCTGAGGGTTATCCCTCAGGCCTCTGATACGCAATGCGTGTTCCATCTCCCTATATTGTGAAATGATTTGTTCATCCTGTGTAATTTCTATCTTGTTCTCTACCTCCTGCATTCTAAATTCCATCCTTGATGCATTTTCAGTAATCTTTTCCATCTGGTCATCAATCCTTTCTATGTGCAGGGCTAAGCCCTGAAAGGCCAGAAGGATATGGTCTCTTACTTGTTTGTTCTTTTTCTCCAATAATTCTTCTGTATTAGCCCTCTCTGCAATTATAAGATCTTTTACCTCCTCCTTAATATCCAAGGCATGCTGTTTTAAAGCATCTTGTAAATCATTAAGAGAAATTGCAGGAGGAGGAGGAGAAGGTGGAGGTGATTTTGATTTCTGAGATGCAGGCTGAGGCATTGGAGAAGAAATAGGAACCTTAGGGGCGGGAGGCAGACGTTTTGAAGCCATTTTCTTAAGTTCCAAGAAGAAAGATTCTTATTGAAAAAAAAAAGGGCACAGTTCTTTTAAGTATTCTTAAAAAAAAGAGAAAAAAAATAGAGAAAAAAAAAGAGGAAAGAATAAAAGCCAAATTCTTACTTCTGTATTTAAAGAGTTAATCTGTATCCAGGTTTTACTCTGTAATGCAAATCAGGCAAGAAAGACGATCGCCATTTTACTTTTCACTTTCCCTTTCTTCTAAAGGGAAAGTGAACAAAAGAAAAGGAAGAGGAAACTTGCTGAAGTTAAAGGCACCATCAAACTTAAGCACAGTCTCTCCTGGTCTGCTCCGTCTGCTTTCAAATACTCACAAGCAGCTGGAAAAAAAAGCAGATGTGGAAGCGGCAACTTGCTTCATCCCAAAAGCTTCGGAATGAAGTCTCCCTGGAACGCGGAGTTGCTCAGGCTCCGAGGGAGCTCTACCCTCCGATCCCCAAAATAACAGGGATCCAGGGGAGCTCTTACCTCTACCTGAGAGCTCTCCTCCTCCCTTTTTCCCAGGGAGGAGATTCAAGCCACGGGACAGCTGATTGTCAAAGTCCCGCGGCTTTTACACGCACCAGGAACGGGCGGCTTTGTAAAACGCCGCCATTCGTCGTCACTGGAACCACCCCAGTCTTGCTCTTGAGGTCTTCCAACAGTCCAGTGCAATTGTCCATTCATCTTGCTGCTGGTTATCCTCTTCATTTGAGACTCTAGAAAGAGTACAGAGAAGAGCAACAAAGATGTTTAGGGGACTGGAGGCTAAAACATATAGGGAACGGTTGCTGGAATTGGGTATGTCTAATTTAACAGAAAAAAGGACGAGGGGAGACATGATAGCAGTGTTCCAATATCTCAGGGGCTGCCACAAAGAAGAGGGAGTCAAGCTATTTTCCAAAGCACCTGAGGGCAGGACAAGAAGCAACGGATGGAAACTAATCAAGGAGAGAAGCAACCTAGAACTAAGGAGAAATTTCCTGACAGTTAGAACAATTAACCAGTGGAACAACCTGTCTCCAGAAGCGATGAATGCTCCAACACTGGAAGAAGTCTTCTTTCTTCTTTCTCCTTTCTTCTTCTTCTTCTTCTTCTTCTTCTTCTTCTTCTTCTTCTTCTTCTTCTTCTTCTTCTTCTTCTTCTTCTTCTTCTTCTTCTTCTTCTTCTTCTTCTTCTTCTTCTTCTTCTTCTTCTTCTTCTTCTTATTATTATTATTATTATTATTATTATTATTATTATTATTATTATTATTATTATTATTATTATTACTTTCCTTCCTCCTTTCCCAGTTTAATGGACTTCTTAAGGAAACTGGATCTTTACGTAACTTGTCCAAATTACAATGGATTTGAGGCTAGTCATGTTAGAGAATTTTTAATTTCTCTATTGGTGAAAAATAAATCAGAAGCTCTCACAGTTGACTGCATTTAGCTGATTCAAATAACTTTATATTTATATAAAAATATTTACAATACCATTCTTTACAGCAACATAACTCAATTAAGTCTTCTTACAGAGACAGACCAGAGACAAACCTTGAGACTGGAAAACCAGCTCCTAACTCAATACTCCTTTTGCACAGACTCAGTAGCACTTTCTTCCCATTGGCTGACTGAGTTACCACATGACTCTTCCTGTTCATGAATATTCCAACAGGTCATTTGTGCTCTAGATTAATTTGTTTTATCGTCCATTTGTTTGCTTTTGGGGCTGTCCTCAGAAATCTTCTCCAGCACTGAAGTTCAAAAGTGTCAATACTTTTCTTGAAAATCCAACTTTCACTTCCATGCTGCTATAGGGAAAATAATTGCTAACATGGAGAGCATCCTTGTTCTTTCAGAGCTATAGACAGAGACCTCCTTTTTGTAGTGCTTCTGAAATAAAGAAGATTGCCCAGGAAATTCTACTAAATTTATGGGGATGTTATGTATTTTTATGTTTTCTACCATTTCTCACTCTCTTCCAGATTAGGGCTGTGATTGGCCACTCTTACATGCTGTCTCAGGATGAGGAACTGTGGGAGAAACACCTGCCTGCCCATGTGGAGGATTTGTTGACTACAGGCAGGGATCCTCTTCTTGATCGCTCCAAAGACAGCTTAGACAAAGGCGTTGCATTGCCTCGTGATAAGACATGGGCTGTGTCTTACTGTGTCCCCCACAACGCGACTGTGCAAGTTTACAACTACAAGGAGCGTAAATCCAGGTGAGAAAATTGACCTACAGATAGTCCTTGACTGACCACAATTGAGCTCAACATTTGTGTTGTTAAGCAAGGCAGCTCTTAAGTGAGTTTGTACCTCATTTTGTGATCTTTTGCCACGGTTGTTAAGTGAACATCTGCAGTTGTTAAGTGAATCATGCAGTCCTTAAGCGAATCTAGCGTCCCTCATTCACTTTGCTTGTCAGAAGCCAGGAAAGTTACAAATAGTAATCACATGACTCTGGGACAGTTCGACTGTCATAAATACATGCCAGTTGCCAAGGGCCAAATTTTGATCACGTGACCAAGGGGATGCTGCAATGGTTGTAAGTGTGAAAAATGGTCGTAGCCCCAATATCAAGTTTCAAAGCATGGGTTTTGCTGGTGCGAAAAATATTGCTTCTCAGCTTGCCAACAAACTTGGGGGGAGGTGAGAGGTTGGGAATGCAGACTTCAAAGATTAAGAAGCCAGACCATGAGACTCAAGGACGTAACACCAGGCATCTGGCCAGACCTAGAGATGCTTTCTCATAACAATATTTTTCTACTTGATTGGGCAACGTGACCTGACCCAGAGAGAGGAGGGAGAATTCTATATGGGTTTGGGAGGGGTCTTGCCAGGACTGGTTTTGCTTTCATTAGCGCCGAAGTGATGTACTCAATAAAGTTTTACATTAAGAGATTGGAATGTCTCAAAGGTGTTTGCTTGGTTGGGTTCGTCGGTCGGAACCTTGACACCCAAATTTGGTAATCTGGTCATTCTTTGATTTTGAGGTAGAGCCCAAGGAAGTGACCTTGAATTCCCTGTGGAATAAGAAATGAGCTTTGCCCATTCCAGACCTTAGACTTCAAGGAAAGTAGGTTGCTTGGTTGACTTTTAGAACTGCTGCTTTCTCGTTTGTGATACTGTATTTTTCATTTATTTTCCATCTTTTATTCAAGAAGCATAAGATAACACATACTACTTGTCCCTTCTGGCCTTCTCCCATTTAATTTTGTGATGGCTAGCCCAGATAACCCAGTTAATTTCACCCACTATTAATAGCCATATTATTGCACTAATTATTAGCAGTATATTTTAATAAAGACACCAGTTTGTGCTCTCAGCTCTGCAACTTTAACACGCAAAATTAAAGGTAAGACAGCCCTTTAAAGGTTTAATAAAGGGCTGCCATGTCTTTAATAAGATCTTCTCTTCACAAATTCAGTCTCTTGTGTTTCTTCCTGTTCAATGAGGCTGAGAAGTGGATAAGTTCTGGTCTCTGATTCCTCCCTTTTCTCCCTACATTTTACTAAATTAGCACTCTTTTTCTAAAAGATTGCAGATGTCCTTAATGCTTCTATGAAGTTAATATAATTATATTAAGTTGAGAATGGATTCATTATAAGAGTCCCAGTGGATCAGAAAGAATAAAATTTAATCTACTGGTTAGAAGAAGAAAACAAGACATTTTCCTGTAATTAAAAAAAGTAACCTAGACCATCATGTTACAAATGCTAACATCACTTTTTAAAATGTTAATACTCTCCTTTTTTACAACCCTGTAACCCTTAATCTGGGGTAGAATTGGGGCAACTGGATGGAGCTGAGCATTTACTGGCTGGATGCCCTTCCTGACACCATGCGGAATTTGCAGCAGGCTAATAATCAAGGCTAAAATTCCAGGTAACACTATCAAATGCTGTTTGGAACCTCTGTGATTTAATACGATCTTCTCCTTCCTCCAGGGTGGTTTTTGGACCAGAACTAGTGCTACTGGGTCCAGATGAGCAATTCACAGTCTTGAGTCTCTCTGGAGGCAGACCCAAACGCCCCCACACCCGCCGTTCTCTATGCCTCCTCTTGGGGCCAGATTTCTGCACTGACATTATCACTATTGAAACAGCTGACCATGCCCGTCTCCAGCTCCAGCTGGCCTATAACTGGTGAGTGAAAGATAACTGGATGGATTGAAAGTTGGCCCAGGTCTTGATTAGAATGAGAGGATGGATCCCTTGTGTGGTGTTCTGGTCTTTTAAAGATTATAGAATCATGTGGCTAGATGAGACCATGGAGGTATTCTCCAAATTCCTGCCCAAGGCAGGAGTCCTCATACTGCCTCGGACAAATTGTTTTCCACTCTTTTCTCGAAAGTCTCCAGCAATGGGGCACCTTCAACTCTGGGAGGCAGGCAAAATAGTTCTCACTGTCAGAAATTCTATGTGGTTTTCAGACTTTTGGATGGTTTGATGTTTCTGTAGTACTTTTATCATTGTATTTTGCAAGCCGGCAAGAGTCATAACAGATTGGGCCAGCTGATCAACAAAATAAGAGTCGTCAACAATACAGTATTAATTTATTTAGGTTCAAAAGCAAGAGTTAAAAATGCTGTGTCTCTTCCTTGTGGTTTTGTTTATCCATGACTGCAGATTGGAAAAGGTGAGAGGTGTGACTAGGGATATGTTCCATATCTTCAGTGTTCAGTAAACTTTTCTTGAGACTTGGGCATTGTAGGGGAAATCCGATGTCTAGTGGTTTTCCAATCCATAGAGACAAAGCAAAACGTTTTCACTTATTATACAGATAATACAGATACTTATTATACAGATGTTCCTATTTGTTTTCGAAAGCTATTTGGTTTGCCTTGTGTTGGTTTCAGTGGGTATTTGATTTTTATTGATTTATTTTTCATTTTTAATATACTACAAATTAAGAAAACAATCTTTAAGCTTAAAAAGATTAAAAGAAAAGAAAAAGAAAAAAAATCAACCCCAAACAAACTAAGAAGGAAAAAAGGAACAAATACTCTTATATATTATCAATAGTGACAGATTTATTAGTAAATACACTACTTCTGTTTAATACAATAGGTACAAAATATTACAAAATTCTGCCACATCTAGACTGCAAAATCTAGACAGCCACTAGGTGGTAGCAAAGAGTTGGATGTTTATCACTTTGCTGCCATCTAAAGGATGCTTGATTTTTGCAGCCCAGATATGTTAACCCAAGCAGAGGGCCCCAAAAGGAGCTGTCAGAGAAGAGTTGCATGGAAGGAACCACTTTGATGTAGTGGTTAAAGTGCTGGCCTAGAAACCAGGAGACTGTGCATTTTAGTCCTACTTTAAGCATGAAAGCTGACTCAGGAATTCTGGATATTGAAGTCCATGAGTCATAAAAGAGCCAAGGTTGCCTACCTCTGAGCTTGTTGGAGAACAGCTTGAAGCCAGCTTGCCAGGTGAGCAGAAGATGGGAGGGAGGGGAGAAAGAGAGAGAGAGAAAGAGTGGGGGAAGACGACTGGCAGACCAAGGGCAGAAAGAAAGAGAGGGAGAGAGAGGCAGGGAGGGAAGAAACAGGGGAGGAGTTATGTATGTGTCTGTGTGTGTGTAAAAGAGAGTGGACTCACTGTGTTCTCCGACAAGCTGAAAATCTTTTTTGGCGTGGCTCCTCCCTTTGCTGCGTCTCTCAGCAAATAAAAACAAAAATGCGACTCTTGGGAGTATTCATATTGTCAAAATAATGATCACCAAGAGAATATCTATCAAAAATAGAATTTAATCCACCAAGCTTTCGTCAAATACATTTGACATCGTCAGGGTTAAAAGGCAAACGCCGGGGGAAGTCTTATATACAGTTGTTTAATGCCTGTTTCCGGCTCCTGGAGCGTGTCATCGGCCCCAGCTGATCGAGTTGAGTCCCAAGCACACGCCCCACATCAGCACCTATCCTCTTTCCATTGCTAATTTGCATTCTGTCATACGTTACTCCGTTAGCTGTTTCAGGGTTGGTCAGGTTGGGGGTCAGGATCTTTTCTCCTCCCCTGCTCATAACTCCCCCACCATCCCACACACGGCTTCCCTTAGGGAGCGGGGGTGGGCAATTATTTAAATTGCTTCCAATATCCCTGCAAGCCCCAAGACCACTTTGATCTTGTTTATCTACCCCTCGGGGTTGTAACGCAGGCTCATAGTCACAGCCCATGCTATTCCTCCTCCCCTCCTCCTTCCCGTGAGTTCTCCTGAATGATCTACTGTTCGTTTCCACGCTTTCTCCCTCGCGCACACTCAGGATGTTTTCTGCCATTATCCCATTGTCAGTGCCTTGTTGTTCCGTCCATTGTCGGTAAGCACCATTCCCACTCATCCCCAATTCTCCATTCTCACTCCGTACGGGGCTCTTCCCCTTTAATTGCAGTCGCTGTTTCACTGCGCAGCTTTGTGTTGACAATGTCAGAGGGGGGTGCCTTCCTCTGTATATAAGACTTCCCCCGGCATTTGCCTTTTAACCCTGACAATGTCAAATGTATTTGACGAAAGCTTGGTGGATTAAATTCTATTTTTGATAGATATTCTCTTGGTGATCATTATTTTGACAATATATATATATATATATATATATATATATATATATATATATATATATATATATATATATATATATATATATATATGTTTTCTGAGGTTTTCGCGGGTGTTTGTATGTAGGTTTTTGGGTGTTCGGGTTTTCTCCCGCGTAAAATCGGAAGTGTCTTGGCGACGTTTCGACGAAGTCCCATTCGTCATCTTCAGGCTGGTGTTTTCAGCTTCGTGCTTCGAGCATCATCGAAGCCAGACCACAGCTGCATCATTAGCCACTTTAAACCCCTCCAATCCATACATGAAGCAAACTGACACCCACCATGAAGATGAGGCACGACCACGAACGCGAAGCCAAAAATATATATATATATAATGCTGTATGTTACACCCTGTTGACCCAAATATGGGAGAGAGAAATCTTTTGCCTTGTATCAGCTCAAACTAGAGCCATCCACAGGCAGCAGTCACAACTGTGACATCATATACATTTCTAAAATTTGGATTGCTAGCAAAGAATTAAGGGAGATAACTCCTCCCCTGTTTCTTAAGCAGGTTTCCTCACTAGCTAGCTTGTATCCTGACGATGATGGCAGATGCTAGCCATCGAAAGCTTGATTTTATTTATTAAAACCTTGGTGTTTTATTTCCTGGTGATCGCTTCCTTTTTTACTGTAATGTATGTACCCAGGAATCGCTATTCCTCAATTTTTAATGTAATGTAATATATATATGTAGGTCTTTGGTTATTCGGGTTTTCTCCCGCGTAAAATTGGAAGTGTCTTGGCGACGTTTCGACAAAGTCCCATTCGTTATCTTCAGGCTGGTGTTTTCAGCTTTGTGCTCCTCAACCAAAGACCTACATACAAATACCCGCGCAAACCTCAGAAAACATATACATATACATATACATATATATATATATATTCAAAAGATAAAAACGAGCACCAGGAGGTAAAACAATTAAAAGTTTAATAAATAAATAACCTAGCTTTCGATGGCTATATTGCTGCCATCATCGTCAGGGTGTTAAAAGCCAGAGGGTGGGGGAGCTCGTTTATAGGCACAAACGTGCCTGCACACGGCTCATAGACCTCGTTATGGGGCCCGGTCGATTGATCCTCTCATCACTCATGTCAGAAGTGTTTCTGAGTTCTAGGTTCTTGCAGCTGATTACTTCTCTGTTGCATGCGGCTCCTAGGCTGGGAGGCGAGCATTCCATGTCACTACGCACTAGAGTAACATGTGTAACTGCAGACCGATCCTGCGATGAAATCCCAGATCTGGCTATCTTCCTCCCCCGTGTCTGACGTATCACTCTCAGGGGGCATGCCACCCCATGCGTGCTCCCATCTTCCCCTATAGCCCCCAACCCGCCGCCCTTCCGTGCGTGGGATGCACAGCAGTTCGTTGCGATCTCCGTTCCTGTCAGTTTGGCGTCCGATTCAACTCTCCCTTCGGAGGAAATTCCAACTGCGGTCTTCGCGCGTGCGCCCTCACGTTTCCACCGTACTACTTGGGAACGCGTGATGGGACCCTTAATGGGGCGGTTGCAGTCAGTAGGTCGGACGCAACATCGAGGAGAGGGAGGGGGAAGGGGAGGAGTGTTCGGGGCATCCAGGGCACTAGGGGGTGGGTTGCTGTTGTCAACGAATTCTTCATTCATCAATGGGTGCGCGCAGGAATTGCTAATAGCTGGGGGCACTCCGGATGGTAGGATCGTCCTTACCTCGTTGTCTATCTCTTTGTTGGAACAATTGAGATTGCAAACAGTGGGGTGCTTCCTCCGTCTGGAACAAATGCGTGCCTCCCAAGTTTTCATGACCTGGTGTGCAGGATGTAACTCCACACATCGATTAATAGAGTTACAGTCTGAGAACCAAGCCTCTTTGAGGAGTCTGCCGCTCTTGGAGGCATCACTAGCAATAACCTGCACCCCATTGAAATCAAACTTGTGTCCAAGCTCTACCATGTGAGTGAGGATTTGTGAATAGTGCTCCCCTCTTTTTATTGCCAGCTTGTGTTCCTGTATTCTTGTCCTTACTCTTTTAGAGGTTTCTCCCACGTAATTACCTGGGCAATCTATACAATGGATTCTATAGATCACCCCAGATTTCTCAGTAACGGGGAGTGGATCTTTCAACCTCATGATACAGGAACGCAATGTGCAGTCCGGTCTATGTGCCACCCTTATTCCATAGGGTGACAATAGCCTAGCCGTGGCTTCAGAAACGTTACTGACATAGGGGAGAGTAATACGTGTAGTCTGTGGAAGTAGCTCCCCAATAGGTGGGTTATGGGGAGGTCTGGATAGAGCACTGTGGCACCTGATAAATTTATTGGGGTATCCATTACATCTACAGGTGTGGAACAGGTATTTCCTTTCTTCAGCCTTAGCTTTGGCCGTGCTGCAGTGTGAGTCAGCTCTTTTAAACAGGGTTCTAATACAGCTGACCTTGTGGGCCACCGGATGGTTGCTGTTAAAATGCAAAATCCTATCGGTGTGCGTGGGCTTGCGGTAGACCCTAGTAGCAAGGGTCCCATCAGGCTGACAATGGACCAAAACGTCAAGGAACACCAGCCTGCCTTGATGTTCCTCCTCCTCCGTAAACTGCAAGTCCACACACACCGAATTAAGTATGCCCACAAAGTCAGCCTTCCGACTCTTTTTGATGACAACAAAGGTGTCATCAACGTAGCGGGCCCAGAATTTGGGACAATACTGAGCCATCGCTACTTGTTCTATCTACTGCAATACAGCCTCGGCAATAACGCTGGAAATGGGTGACCCCATGGGAGTACCCTTTATTTGCTCATAGGTGTTACCCTGAAACGTGAAGTAGGTCTTGAGGCATAAGCCCAAAAGGTCCACAAGATCTTCCGGGCGAAGGGAATCCTGGTGTTGTCCTAAGCCCCTGCGACTCAAAAGATCTTTAACGGTCGCAAGGGCTAGGTCCTGTGGGATAGAGGTGAAGAGGGAGACGACATCAAAAGATACCATCACCTCGTCATCCTCTATCCTTAAGGACCTAATCTTGTCCAGGAATTCCTCTGCCGATCTTACCACTGTCTGGCTATCAGCAACCAAGTGGCCAATACGAAGACTCAGCCACTTAGCCAAACCAGACATGGGGGTACCCCTAAAAGATACTATGGGGCGGAGGGGAACCCCTTCCTTGTGCACTTTGGGTAGCCCATAGAATCTAGCCGCCGCCGTGTCGCTAGGGCGTATCCTCAAAAGGGTTACGTCATCTAATCTTCTACCTCGTTTCAGGGCGTTGAGCGTCTTATTGACTCGATTTTTAAGGGTCACCATGGGGTCCCCACTCACAATCCTGTAGGCCGTAGTGTCCTCAAGCAACCCCGACGCCTTACTGATGTAATGTGCTCTATCCATGACAACCGTAGCTCTCCCCTTGTCAGCTGGCAATATGAGGGTTGCATCATCCTTCTTGAGCTGGGCAAGAGCTTCCAACTCATTCCTCGATAGAGCTTGGTGGGGTCGATGATTCATAAGTAATCCCACTACACGGTGCCTGATGTCATCTCCAACCTCCTCCATACCAACACGGTGTAACGTTGGTTCTAGCGCCGCCATAAAATCCAACGCACGAGCGTCCGTTAAGTTGTGTCCCACATCCCGTTGTAAAAGGGAAAGTTGGGAGTGGGTAAGTGTCTTACTAGAGAGGTTATGTACAAGGTTCTCAGAGGGAATAGTGTTCTTACGTAATTCTCGTAATCCCTCAATCTTATCCTGGAGTCTATTTGTAGCATGCAATCTTGTGTTGTTAAAAACCAGCTGAATATGGTGGTTTAATGCAGCAAAATGCTGGTCTGTGAACCTAGTACGGCACAGTATCTTCCTCCCCACGTCAGACACGGGGGAGGAAGATAGCCAGATCTGGGATTTCATCGCAGGATCGGTCTGCAGTTACACATGTTACTCTAGTGCGTAGTGACATGGAATGCTCGCCTCCCAGCCTAGGAGCCGCATGCAACAGAGAAGTAATCAGCTGCAAGAACTTAGAACTCAGAAACACTTCTGACATGAGTGATGAGAGGATCAATCGACCGGGCCCCATAACGAGGTCTATGAGCCGTGTGCAGGTGCGTTTGTGCCTATAAACGAGCTCCCCCACCCTCTGGCTTTTAACACCCTGACGATGATGGCAGCAATATAGCCATCGAAAGCTAGGTTATTTATTTATTAAACTTTTAATTGTTTTACCTCCTGGTGCTTGTTTTTATCTTTTGAATATGTATACACCCAGGAGACTACGTTCCTCAATTTTTATGTTAATTTTTTTTTTTTTTTTTTTTTTTTTTTATTGAAATTTTTCAAAAATTTTACAAATAACCCCCCCCCCTCCTCCCCAACCACCCCACCCCCCCCCCCCCCGACTTCCCAGAACTGAATACAGGATTATTTAACAAAATTTTAAAAACAACATTTACAGTTAACAAAATAATTAATAATAATGATAAAAATCACAATAATAATATATATAATAATAATATACATAATATAAACTTTAAAATGAATAATATATACTAAAAAAAGAAAAAAAAATAGAAAAAAAAGAAAAGAGAGAGAAAGAAAGAAGAAAGAAAAAAAAAAAAGACGAAAAATAAAGCATGTATATAAAAAAAATATATATATAAGTAATAATACGTGAACAATATATATATATAAAAAAGAAAAAGAAGAAAGAAAGAAAGAAAAAACAATCATTACAAATTATAAGAAAGCTAAATGGTATTTTTCCATATTCAAATTATATTGTATAAAATTTATCCATTTTTCCCATACCACAAAAAATTTTTCTTGAGATTGCTCCTTTAAGAAAGCCGAAATCTTTGCCATTTCTGCCAAGTACGAAACTTTATGAAACCATTCTTGTAAAGTAGGCAAAGATTCCTTCTTCCAATATTGTCCTACTAACAGCCTGGCGGCTGTGATCAAATTTAACATCAATATAACCTCCTTAGCATCACAATCAACAACGATACCTAGTAAAAATAATTGCGGAGTAAATTTTACCTTCCTTTTAAAGATTCTTTGAATATTCCACCATATCTTAATCCAAAAAGCTTTTATATGCTTACACGTCCACCAAATATGATAATAAGTAGCATCCAAATATCCACATCTCCAACATTTCGGCTGTAGATTAGGGTACATAATGGACATTTTCTTTGGGTCAAGGTGCCATCTATAAAACATCTTGTAAAAATTCTCTCTTAAATTTTGCGCTTGTGTGAATTTAACATTTCTTATCCAAGTAAATTCCCAAGTATCCATTGAAATCGTTTCACCAGTATTCTGTGCCCATTTAATCATACAATCTTTAACTAATTCAGGTTCTGAATCTAATTCCACTAAAACCCCATAAACTCTCTTAATATGGGTTGGCCTTTGATCTCTTACTTGTTTTAAAAAAATTCCATCTTCTCTAAGCCAACCCATTTTACAATCCATCTTCCATCTATCCACTATTTGTCTATATTGGAACCATGAATAAGTTAAATTTTCATGTACTAATTCTTCCAAAGATTTTAACTGCCAATCTTGTCCATCCCATCTTAATAACTGTAAATAGGAGACCTTATCCATATTTACCCCTTTCTTTATACCTTCTATGGCATGCCGAGGTATAGCCCATAATGGTATTTTGAAGTCACTTTTATAATACTTTCTCCACACTCTTAACAAAGAGTTTCTTATAATATGAGACTTGAAAACCCAATCCACTTTTTTATTAAATATTAAATAGGCATGCCATCCAAAAAGTAGGTCCCAACCTTCCAAATGGAGTATTTCTGTATTTGTTAAATTCACCCAGTCGCTAATCAATGTCAATACTACAGCATCATAATACAATTTCATATTTGGCACCTTGAGTCCACCTCTCTCACGAAAATCTTGCATTATTTTAAGTTTCACCCTTGGTTTTTTCCCTGCCCAAACAAATTTATTAATACCTTTTTGCCATTCATCTAAATTACATTCATTCTTTAAAATAGGTAACATTTGAAACAAAAAAATAAACTTTGGCAGGACATTCATTTTAATAACTGCAATTCTGCCCATAAGGGACAACTGTAAATTATTCCAATTTTTTAAATCCTTCTGTACCTCCATCCACAGCTTTTCATAATTATTTTTATACAATTTTACATTAGAAGCAGATAATGTAACCCCCAGATATTTTACCTTATCAACAATTTCAAAATCTGTTAAGTTAACTAAAGTCTGTTTGTCACCATTGGTCATATTCTTAGCTAATATTTTAGTCTTGTTATTATTAATTTTAAAACCAGAAACACGTCCATATTGTTGAATCAATTGTAATAATTTCCCCACCGAAGAGACAGGTTGAGACAAAGTAACAACCAAGTCATCTGCAAAGGCTCTTAACTTATATTCTTTTTTATTAATTTCTATTCCCTTTATTTCTTGAGACTCCCGAATTTTAATCAACAAAATTTCCAATGTTAAAACAAACAATAACGGAGATAACGGGCATCCCTGTCTTGTTCCTTTTTCTATTACAAAAGCCTCTGACAAACCCCCATTTACAATGATTTGAGCAGTCTGTTTTTGATATATATTAGATAATACTTGTAATATATTTTGTCCAAAATTCATCTCCTTAATTAGACACAGCATAAACTGCCAATTCACTTGATCAAAGGCTTTTTCCGCATCCAAAAATATCAAGCCTGCAGAGACTTGGTTATTCTTTTCTAAATACTCTAATAAATTAATAATTTGTCTAACATTATTCTTCATATACCTTCCAGTTATAAAACCCGATTGATCCCTATGTATAATCTGCTGCAAGATCCCCATAAGCCTGTTAGCTAAGATTTTTGCAAAAATTTTATAATCCACATTTAAAAGAGATATAGGCCTATAATTTTTAGGCAAAGTAAGATCTTGACTATCTTTTGGAATCAACGATATGAATGCATTACGCCAGGATGGAGGGATCTCTAACCCCTGTAGTAAATTATTAAACAGTTCACACAACGGTTGAATCATCTCTTCTACTAACGTTTTATAATAAATAGATGTCAACCCATCCGTACCCGGCGCTTTGCCCAATTTCAATTGTTTGATAGCTATAACAATTTCTTCCTTGGTAATTAAAGCATTAATCTTTTTTTCCTGATCTTCTGTTAATTTAGGAAAATTAACTTTGCCTAAATAATTATTTATATCTGTGATTTGAATATTAGTACCCTTATATAATTTTTGATAATATTCTAAAAAGGATTTCTTAATCAATTCTTTCCGATAAACCAAATTACCATTATAATTTATTTTATCTATATTCCTCTGTTTCTGTTTTTTTCTTAACTGATAAGCCAACCATCTCCCTGGTTTATTAGCATTACAAAATGTATTTTGTTTCATAAATAACAAATTAGTTGCAACTTGATCAGCCATTAACATGTTAAATTGTGTTTTTAACAATTTTAAAGCTCCTTTAACCTTTTCATCTAAGGGATTTGAAATTAAAAGTTTCTCTTTTGATTTAATCTCCTCTTCCAAATCTTTCCGTTTCTGAATCTGTTTCTGTCTATGCAAATTATTCATTTTTATCAAAATACCACGCATGAAAGCTTTACTTGCATCCCACACCATTGACATTGATGTTCCCTTGTTCATATTTAAAGTAAAATATTCCTTTAAACATTCCTTTAATTTATGAACATTTTTTTCTTGTTTAAATAAATTCTCATTCACCCTCCAGGATCTCCTATCTTCCTTCTCTACAAACAGTTCCATCCAAACAGGACTATGATCCGACAACGTCCTAGGAAAAATTTTTACATTCTTCACCCTGTTGTATAAGTCTGTTGTAATCAAAAAGAAATCAATTCTTGAGAAAGATTGGTGTCTATCTGAGAAAAACGTGAAATCCTTTTCTTCTTGATTACGTTCACGCCAATAGTCTCTCAATTCCCAATCTTCTTTCATATCAAAGAAGGCTTTAGGTAATTTAGCCTGTTTAAAAAAAGTAGAAAAACCTTTTTTGTCCATTTGTGTATCTAAGACACCGTTCCAATCTCCCATTAAAATCACAGATCTATAGTCCAACAAAGTTATTTTCTGATGTAATAACCTATAAAATTGCTCCTGTTGCTGGTTTGGTGCATACAACCCCACAATAAGAATTTTCTTACCATATAAACCAAGTTCAAGCATAACATATCTTCCATAAGGATCTGATTCTAACAGGGTAGCAGATAAATTCTGTTTAACATAGATTACCACACCCCCTTTCTTCCCAGGGGCGGGAGATACAAAATGAGATCCCAAGCGAGGATTATTTAAATATTTTTGATCTTTAGCTGTAATATGAGTTTCTTGCAAACAAATAATATCATTATTATGTTGTTTCAAGTAGTGGTAAATTTTTTTTTCTCTTTTGAGGAATGTTTAATCCATTAACATTCCAGGACAGGAGCTTTGCCATCTCCCTTGGCCTTCAGCCTGGAGAAGATCCGCTCAAATTCTGCTGCTGATGAATATGTAACAGAGCTTTTGGGTCTTGCTCCTCCCACCGGCACTGAAGCAATTTGCTGAGTAGATTCTTCAATTTCTTTTTCTTTTCCTTTTTTCTGTTGGTCTTTTTCTTTACGTTTATGTGCTGCACGGGTCATTCTCTGTTCTTTAACCTCTGGTTGAGACATCCATACCACCTGTCCAGCAGTCATCATCCCTGTACCTTCAGATTTCTGTTCCATCTCTTTGTCACTCGAAATTTTATGCATCATGGGCAAAGGAGAGCCTGCTCCCAGGACCGCTTTATAAAATTCCTTAGCTTTAGCAACTGTGTTAAGTCTATAACGTGTCCCCGCATGGCTCAAAACAATGCCCATCGGAATCTCCCATCTGAATGGCATTTGTCTCACTTTAAGTTCATTTACTAAGAAAGCAAAATCCTTTCTGCTTCTTAAAATTTTAGGTGGAATTTCCTTTAAGATGATGATGTCTTGGGCAGCAATCTGAAATCTTTTATTATAAAAAGTTTGTAGAATCTGATTTCGCAAAGACTTCTTAGCAAAATATATCACCACATCTCTAGGCAAATTCCTCTGTTTTGCAATCCAAGAGTTAACTCTATAAATTCTTTCCACATCCCCACGTAAATCTTCTTTATCAATATTCAAAATAACAGCCAGGTCATTAATCACCATTTCCATCAAATCTTGAGTTTTATCTTCTTTCAGACCCCTTATTCTCAAGGCATATTCCATCTGTCTATACTGGAACATAAGAATATCATCTTGTGAAGTCTCCACTTTTTTCTCCATATCTTGAAATTTATAATCCAAAAGTTCAACTGTTTCTTCAATTTCATCTACTCTAGAGTCCAGCTTCACAACCACAGAGGCCATTCCAGATAGAGCTAGAAGTATATCATCCCTCAAGATAGCATTATTCTGTTCTAAGAGCTCCTTCATCTCTTTCTTCATTTCCTCCTTAGTTTCAGATTTATTCTGATCCAAAAGTTGTTTCATTTCTTCCCTGAACTGTGAGACAGCACTTACCATTATTTCTTTAATATCTTGTACTGATGTCCCAGATGGAGGAGGTGAGGGTGGAGTAGATTTAGATTGCTGCACTGAGGGTATTATTTTAAGTTGTTGTTGCACAGTAGAAGTAACAGGAGAAGAAATTACTTTAGAAACTACCGTAGCTGGTTGTCGTTTTGAAGCCATTTTAATTTATCTTCCTTTCTTCTTAAAAATACCAATAAAAATAAATGATCCAAAAAAAATTTAAAAATAAAATGAAATAAAATAAAATAAGATCAATCTGAAACTCCCCAAGAATAAAAAAGTAAAAAAAGTAAAGAAAACAATATTAAACAATTCAGCCGATCCGTCTTTTAAAAGAAAAAAACTTTCAAAACGCCATTTTACTTTCACTCTCACTTTTCCGCCCGGAAAAAAAGGAAAGCTCAAAAAAAATAAAAAAAAAAAAAAATCAGCATATACTAAATAAACTAAATAAACTAAAAAATAAAATACAGCTAAACTATAAATGAAATCCTTTAAACAGTTCTGTCCGGTTTAAAATTACTCACGGTTTCTTTAAATACGGAGATGGTAGCGGCGTCTCGCTTTGTTTCCGAAGAAACAAAGACAGCTGAGAGGCGGAGAAAGCAATGAACTCTCTTTCTACTCCCCTGAAAATAAAAATCAAAGGAGAGTTAAGAGGTTCTACCTCTATTCATGCGATCTCTACCCCTTCCCTTCGCCCGGGAAGGGGATTGCGAGCCGCGGGCCAGCTGATAGACGCTGTGCTCCGCGGATCTGACACCTTCTCAGGAGGACGGCTACAAAGTAGCCGCCATCTCCACCGCTTTAACCACCGGAAGTCGTTAATTTTTAATATATATATATATATATATATATATATATATATATATATATATATATATATATATATATATATATATATATAATAAAGGTAAAAAAGATTATATGCAGTGTTATCTTAATTTTAGATATCAAAAGGGTCTCTCTCTGTGTCTCTCCCTCCCTCCCTGCCTCTCTCTCCCTCTCTTTCTTTCTGCCCTTGGTCTGCCAGTCGTCTTCCCCCACTCTTTCTCTCTCTCTCTTTCTCCCCTCCCTCTCATCTTCTGCTCACCTGGCAAGCTGGCTTCAAGCTGTTCTCCAACAAGCTCAGAGGTAGGCAACCTTGGCTCTTTTATGACTCATGGACTTCAATTCCCAGAATTCCTGAGTCAGCATAGCTGGGCTAGCTAACTCTCTCCTGCCCTTCCTGCTTCCTGCTTCCTGCAGAGACGCAGCAAAGGGAGGAGCCACGCCCAAAAAGATTTTCAGCTTGTCGGAGAACACAGTGAGTCCACTCTCTTTTACACACACACAGACACATACATACACACACGCACACATAAACACAAACACACAGACAGAGAGAGACAGAGAAGCAGGGAAGCGCAAGTGCCTCTCTCTGTCTCTGTCTCTCTCTGCAAATGGCAGAGGAGGCTGGGAGCCACAGGGGAAGGCTCAAAGGGCCGCATGCATAGACTATGGCATAGACTATGGCAGTGATGGCGAACCTTTTAGAGACCGAGTGCCCAAACCCACTTATGCCCAACCCTAAACCCACTTATATATCGCCAGGTGCCGGGTGGGCATGCCCCATTGAGTGGGCGTGGCCCATTGGGTGGGCGTGGCTGTGGTGGTAACGGCAGACTGGGTGGGACTAAAATGTTCAATAAATCAATTCCAACTTTGTGATATATTTTTTCCCCCGAGAAGTTGAAATTGATTGAACCTTTTTTTTTTTGCACACGGCAGCGGAGGCCTAAAGGGAAAAGGTTTTATAAAACCCAGCTGAAGGCCTAGAACTGGGGCGATGGCACGTGTGCCCACAGAGAGGGCTCTGCGTGCCACCTGTGGCATGCATGCCATAGGTTTGCCACCACAGGACTATGGGTTTCTACCTCCAGCCAGAGAAGTGAAAGGGATCGCTGAAGGTTTTAGGAGGTACCAGGAAAAAATAAAATTTGATACAGAGGGCACCCCTCCTTTTGAATAAGCAAAACCACAAATATGGAAAAGTTCTTGGTTTTGGTCACTGTTTTACTTTCCTTGGCTTGTGAAAGGGTCAGATATGAAGATATGTGACAAACACCATTTCTGTGACTTCCGAAATGTCTGCTCTTGCTGACCTAATTCTACTGCAGCTCTGTCACTTTAAGGACAGTTTGAAACGCCTAAGCTTTTTCTCCATGGCCATTCAAATTTCCAAGTCTGTTGCTGTAAAGCAGTGGTTCTCAACCTTTCTAATGCCGCGACCCCATAATACAGTTCCCCATGTTGTGGTGACCCCCAACCACTTATACATCACCGGGTGCCAGGGGTGTGGCCAAAGAAAAGGGGGAAAAAATGGCGGACAGCCTTGTTTGGAGACCCCTGTGAAATGGTCATTCGACCCCAAATGGGGTCCCGATCCACAGGTTGAGAACCACTGCTGTAAAGGAATGTAGTCTGGATTCCCAGGAGGGACGGGGTGCATTCCCGAGGAACAAGTGACCACACAGTTCTGATAGTTTGTGTGAGCGAAAGAGGGTAAAGATGGCTCCTCCTTAACAGTTCCTAGAGTGTATGTTTTATGTGGTTGGTAGCCTGCTCTAGTTTGGCAAGATTTTATCTAGAGGTGAGAAACAATAAAGAAATCTGCTTAGAAGAATTACAACATGTCTTTCTTGGTTTTTGGAGTCTGACTGTTGCTTTCAAATCATCAAACAACCTACAGAATTCTCACTGATCACTTACAGTGGTACCTCGGTACTCATCGTTAATTGGTTCCGGGAGCTGCAATGAGTACCAAAAACAATGAGTACCAAACAAATTTTTCCCATAAAGAATAATATAGTGAGTCACAAGGCAGCCAACACTGAAAAGTTCTAGCTTGGGCGTTGAGTACCAAACCAACAGTGAGTATTGGGACAAAATCTTCACATCAAAATGTGTTGATTACCAAATTTGATGAGTTTCAAAGCAGTTGAATACCAAGGTACCACTATTCTTCTCAAGCTTCTTGTTTACTCAAAAACAAAGAAAAATGGAAACAGCCTGTTCTTTCCTTTCTGACAAGCTCTTCTAATTTACACCTGGAGAATGCCTTTGAGCTTTTCCTGGAATAAAGAGATGCATCTTAGGTAAGCTTGTTTCCCTTTTCGGTGTTCATTTCCCCTGATCCACTGGCATCATCTCCCTCTCCAGACATGAGGCAGAGAAGCTGGAACAAGAGGCCCGAGGTCGTCTTGAACGGCAGAAAATCCTTGATCAGGCTGAGGCAGAACGAGCCCGGAAGGAGCTGCTGGAGCTGGAAGCACTGTGGTGAGTGTGCAGGATCCAGGTTTTAAGGAAGAACTATGGACATTTGTTCCAAACTTACTTCTTTCCTGCTTTCTGAGGTCTCAGGCAGTGCTTGCTAAGAGCTGGACTCCCTAAATCTGGAGATTGCAAGTTTGGGAAGGCTGATCTAGCCTTTGATTGCATAGTGCAGGGGTAGGCAACCTTGGCTCTTTTATGACTCATGGACTTCAACTCCCAGAATTCCTGAGCCAGCCATGCTGAGGGGAAAGGGAGAGGTTTCCAAGCTGAGCCATGCTGGCTCAGGAATTCTGGGAGTTGAAGTCCACGAGTCATAAAAGACCCAAGGTTGCCTACCCCTGGCATAGTGAAATGCAGTTTCTAAAGGCTCTTCTTCCACTTTCCTATCTTTCCAGCACGGCTGTTGAGAGCACAGGGGCAGCCAAGGCAGAGGCCCAGTCCTGAGCAGAGGCAGCCCAAATTGAAGGAGAAGGAGCTGTTTTGCAGGCCAAGCTGAAGGCTCAAGCTACTGCCATAGAGACGGTGAGTCCTGCCAGTCGTGCCATAAACTTTTCTGGGCTAACTTGATAGATGACTGATGATAGTTGCTCGTCAGACTAAGAAGAACATGCTGAATGTCTTTAGATTACATCCATTGTTTTATATGCAGATAAATTTTGCTCATAGAATGGGTATCTTAATAAACTTTAAGTGGGAAAAATAAAGGCAAACTAGAGAAGACCAATCAGCTGATATAACTTCTCTAGTAGGGAGTAAGAGAAAAAAATGGTATGCAATAGTGCGGCATAAATTTTTGCCAGAGTATTTAAGAAATCACATTGGTAGCTATTTTTCTTCCACTCTGATGTTTGGATCCGGCCTGTGTCTAAGGTGCAGCCTGTTCACCATCCTCTCTCCCTCCCTTATTCTCTAAACTTTTCCAGGAATCAGAACTGCAGCATCTTGCACAAGCCCGGGAACAAGAGCTGCGCTTTTCCAAAGAGCAAGCCGACTTGGATGTGAGCCGGGCAGAAGCTCTGGCTGCTATTGAAGTTAAGAAATTTGAAGCTGTCATCAAATCCCTTGGAGCCAGCACTATACGGGACATTGCAGTGGCTGGGCCAGAGATGCAGGTGAGAAGCAGAGAAAGGAAGAGGGAGGAGGAGAACATTGGCCTTCCAAATAATGGGTGTGCTTAAACTCAAAGTTTACTCATTTTGAGTTAGAATGCAACAGGTACTAGGGAATGTGGACTGTGGCTTCTAGTCTACAAAAAAACCCCACTGGCAATGAGGTCAGATCAGCCTTCCCCAGTATGGTTTTCCTCTAATTCTGGTTGGGAAATTCTGGAAATGTCAATTTTGCAGATTCTCAGTCATCCAGGTCATGGTTGTCCCAAAGGTGCTGTTTTTCAGGAGGCTACTGGACTTCCTTGTTTTTTACTTTGAAGAAGCTTCTTCAGCTCTGACTGGATGGTGGGGAATGGAAGGATTTATATTCCTTACAGACAGCTGGTCCTTTGCATTCTTTTAGAAAGTCACTTGGAGGTTTATCTATGTCCTCAGAGTCACCTAAGTAGTGCAAATGGATGTGGAGCCTTCTTGGCTGCAGAATGTTTTCTGCCCTGTGTCCCTTCACTGTTGAAGACAAGCAAAGGCTGTTGGGGATGAGTCTGTCTTGTCTGCATCTCAAACTGAAACGCAAATGGTTCCTGTAGTCTGCAATGTTTTCTGGAAATCCTTCATACTCCCGCACCATTCGAAGGGTGTTCATCCCAAAGTGCATCGCTAAATGTCTATGGAGAGTCTCAGTCATCCAGGTCAAGGTTGTCCCAAAGGTTCTTTTTCAGGAGGCAGCTATCAATTCTACCATATCTGGAGAACACCAGGCTTGGCCAAATGGCATGAAGACCCAAGGCAGAGGTGAACATTCCTACTAATCTAAGCACGGGGCACAGTAAACTATAGGTAGTCCTCGACTTACAACCACAGCTGAGTCCAAAATTTCCATTGGTAAGCAAGACAGCTGAGTTGTGCCCCATTTTACGATCTTTTTGACACAGTTGTTAAGTGAATCACTGCAGTTTTTAAGTGAATCATGCAGTTGTTAAGTGAATCTGGCTTCTCCCTCCCATTGACTTTGCTTGTTAGAAGCCAGCTAGGAAGGTTGCGAATGGTGATCACACGACCGTGGGATAGTGCAACCGTCATAAAGACATGCCAGTTGCCAAGCACCCGAATTTTGATCATGTGACCATGGGGATGCTGCAATGGTTGTGTGAAAACTGGTCATAAGTCATTTTTTTCAGCTTCAAATGGTCACTAAACGAATGGTTATAAGTCGAGGACTACCTGTACAAGAGCAGGAGCAGCCAGCCACATATCTCAGATGCCACAATGTGATAGCAAATTAGAAATATTCATCTGAGATTTTGAAACCCTGATGCATGACTTTTTGCTTTCTATTCCTTGCAGGTCAAATTGCTCCAGGGTCTGGGAATCCAGTCCACCCTCATTGCAGATGGTTCTTCTCCTATTAACCTCTTCACAGCTGCTGGAGGAATGCTGGGGATCCTGCCCAAGCCTTCAGAGACATGAAATCAAGAGTATCAAGATCAATACTCTCTATTATGACTTAATGAGTGCCTTACAAGAACATGCTGGGGGACCATGTGCTATAATACTGTGCTTCCCCAGAATGTGTGAATCTTTTGATGGGGGCAAAGTATAAAATAAACATCTTTTCTGTTGCATAGCATCCTCTGCTTTGCTATTAATTTTTTGGGGAATGATTGTTCTTGGGAACAACGATAGAACCTGGATGGGTGGGGTGGTGGAATCTTGGCTGTTGTGGTGGAAAAGTCAGCTGGAATGTGAGGAGAGAAGCATGCA
Source organism: Crotalus adamanteus (assembly GCA_039797435.1). Classification (NCBI taxonomy): domain Eukaryota; kingdom Metazoa; phylum Chordata; class Lepidosauria; order Squamata; family Viperidae; genus Crotalus; species Crotalus adamanteus. Next base: position 7,295,490 of record CM077935.1, on the reverse strand, counting down.
CTGTGAGGTCATCGGGTATGTGTGTTTAGATGTGAGAGAGAGACTGATCCATTATGCCAAGCCAAGTGCAGTCTTTGTTTCTCTGCATCTTATGCAATTTTGCAAATCTCTCCAAGGAAAAATGGATCGATCAACTAATGGAAGGTGAGCCCAGGCCCTCCTGCCCAGCTTTCTCCATTTATCTAAAATGTAATATTATCCACCTTAATTCTACAGTTACACCTACTGCAAGAAAAGTAAATCTAGTTTGGTGTGCTTAGTTCAAGCACAACAAATCTCGGGTTAAGTTCCTGCATCTCTGGTTAAAACAGTGGCCATATGTGGTCAGATCTGCTACCATCTAGTGATCATCCATGTTTTTGCAGACAAGCTATTGTAACTAATTAAAAGGAAACTTCAATCTTAGTTTGGGATTATATAACACCAAGCCATGGTTTGTTCAACTATGGTCTGGCAAAATAACACAATCTCATTCAACATACCAAACTAGAACCAAATCATATGAGGAATGAACCCAGACTCTAAAAAGGTGAAGTCAATATTATTTTATTGTTAACAAATCCACTCTTTGAAGTTTTCAGCATAAATTTCAGCAGCTTCTTAGAGCCTGTGTGCATCTGGAAAAAAAATCTGTTCACAATATAATTCCACAAATCTACATGGATGCAGCTTTTATCTCAGAATTGTGTTTAGGTAGCGTCTCCAGCATAGTGTGAAAAGGCTAACCTCAATGCCAGACCAAAGTTGATTCTAGTTCTGTGTTAACACTATTTAAAAGTGATTAATGCCTTTTTAAACTACAAAAGAGATGTTGAAATGACTTGGGAAATTTCAAGAGCTTACTATCATAGCGGTATCCACATATAGTCATACAGAAAAAAATATTTTGATAAACTCCAGCACTTTTTCATTAGTTCCTGGCTATATGCATTGCAGTCAAAAAATGTTTGTTCATTTTATAAACAAAGACCTGGGGAACAGTTAATTGATCACACAATTGATGGGAATTGAATGCTTAAAAGAGACCTTCCATAAAATGTTAAAGGAAAGAAGGTAGATAGAAAAGTTATGACTGAATGTAAGGATGGTTACGTTTGAAGAATAAAGTGATTATCCACCAGCTCTGAAAACAGACATAAAAGGGAAGGACGATACTTTGTCCTTGATCAGTAATAATATGAAACCAATTTAAGAAGTGTTAACTTCCCTTTGACATTGTTGGATTAAAGTCTTCATCCTGGTTCATCCAAGCCGGGGATAAATAAGCAACATGGCGACTGCTTTGGGAAGAAGGTTACAGTTTATTGAAGAGGCAGATACTTCTTGCAGGAAAGAGCAGAGGGAAGAAGAAAAGGCTGAGCACATGGGCAGTAGGTTTTTATACTCCTCTAGCCTTTTGTTTGGAATAGTTTCCTGTTCCTGTGACATGAACCTTGAGGCTATTTCTGAGTGTTTTTCTAGGCCTTGATATCTGTGCTTTAATCCTATCATATCCTGCTTCCCTGGTGATGGGGCTAATGACTCCTAGAGTTTGGGTGGGGTATACAGATTTTAAGTCTCTTTGTCTTGATAAACTTTCTGATGATTTTACATTTGCATTTGTATAGGGCTGGTTCCTGTTTGGGATAGAGAGATTTGGGGGCAGAGTTGGCTCCTGCTTTTAAAAATCCTTTTGAGGAAAAATATATTTTTCTGCCCTTTTTAATATTTCCTTCTTTGGGGCTCTGACTTCCCACAATATCCCCCCTTTGTGCCTTAAGTGTGAGAATGTTACACTTATTGGCACAACATTAAAACTGTTTTGGTCAGGGAGACTTGGTAGGCAAGCTTTTAAACTGTTAAGCCAAAAAAAAAATATATAAGACATTAATGGAGGCAGCAGAAAAAGATCCTTTCAGTGGCTCCCAAAAGGCGAGCTTGCAACCCATAAAGCTCTAAAAGTCACGGCAAAAATTTTGTTAGGTGGAAAAGAAATTTATAGTGTCCAATATTCTGTGCCAATCATTTTCAAATGTTGGATGTCACTCTTAGCTTCCAGTCAGGTTTGCACATTCCTCTCAAAATTCTTCACAGCCATGGTTTTCCTCGGTACATTACCATTGGCTGCCCATTTTCAAAGGTTGTTTCCTGCCTTAGCTCTTAGTTCAGTGCATCCAGGTTAGTAATGTCCAGTTAAGATTAGCCAATATGCCAGGCTATTAAATTTTTCTTAAATTGCATATAGTGAGCTCTAGGGCAGTGTTTCCCAAACTTGACAATTTTAAGGCATGTGGACTTCAACACCCAGAATTCCACAGCCAGCAATGCTGGCTGTGGAATTCTGGGTGTTGAAGTCCACATGCCTTAAAATTGTCAAGTTTGGGAAACACTGCTCTAGGGATCCCAATCTGAGCCCACCAGTGCAAGATATTCAGGGCTGAGGTTTGGGGATCTCTTTCCTGTTGCTTCCTTAGTCAGGGCATATGAATTGCAAATCACCTGAGGGGGCCTGGTTCCCTCCCCCTTGGAATTTGTTGGAAGTTGTTCCTACAAAGCTTTGGTGCAATAGAGCAAAAATCAGCCTGGGGAACCTTACTAAAGGTAGGTGGAGGGGATAGACTCTGAATGGTGTGAATGGTGTGTGTGTGTGTGCAACTACTAATACAAACAGGCAATACAAACATTCTGGATAAATTTTCCCTCCCACCAGACAGAAGTCCAAGGTGTTCAGTACTTGTTGTGCCAACTATTCCCAAATGCCATCTCTCCATTAATACATTCAACTGGCTTGTTACAATACAAATGGGGCAGAAAGAGAAGTTTACACTGAGTTTCCACCCTCCCCCCATAGTCTAATTTTCTCTTCTGAGGCTTCACATGGCACCAGTGGCTTCAGGACTCCTTCCTTCTGCAGCTCTCATAGGCATCTGGGGGAATGGTAGGACTTGGGAAGATGTTCCACTCAGATTGCATGGTGGCTTTTTTTGTGGATGGCTGGATTCAAAACTCAATTCCATGGCTCAAATGGATGGAGGCAGCATCTGGGCCTGTGTGTTCTGCTTCCAAAGGTTGTGTGTGGGGGGGGGGGGTCATCTATGCAGGGCTGAAAGACATGAGAATAAGATTCTGCCCTCCCTTTCTGGGTGGACTCTCCCAGGAGAGGCAGACAAAAGGTATGGAGAACAAGGGACAAGAAAAAGAGAAGTACAACAAAATGAAATGTTTCACTTTTGAACTTGAACATTTGCAACACATTAAGGACAAGGACTTGCAACTTGAAGGAAAAAAAATGCTAGGCAGCTTGAGAATGCTGAAAGCTCCAAATAATTTTAAAAGCCTAATATTTTAAGGTATGCAATTTTACAGGGGCAGGAGAATCTACCTTTAACATTTATTCTAAAATAGACCACATTGTTTTAGAGATTGAGAAATGCTTATATGTTTCAGGAAAGCTTCATAGTTTCACCAATTAGTGATAGGATAAGAAAAGTAAATTAAGAAAATTATTTCCCCACACAAGCAGACTTGAGCTTCAAAAGGCTCTTGTAGATAGACACACATTTTTCAGGAAAAGGATAGATAGATAAAACCCATTTAGAACACAAACTCATTTACAACACATTGCAGAATGATTTTCCAGAGCTTGGGGCAGGAACCCAGCAGGCAGGACACCCTCTACTCACCCCAAAGAGAAAATATCTTGGCAAATACAAGAAGGACCCAATACAAACTAGTCTGACTCACAAACACTTAACACACACTGGCTATAAGGAATGCACACACTGGCTAACAGCAATTAGGATTGACAGTGTCAGAATCCAATTATATTTCATCTCTAGTTATCAACTATAGAAAATACCATTTCTGCCTTCTCTGGATTCTGTCATACAATGAAGGGAAGGGGGTGAACAAAGGGGCTTTATGGCCCTCACTTCCTTCGGTACACTTCAAAGGAACTGGATGTGTATATCACCAAAAGGACTAACCATAACAATGGGGCTATTACCTTCATGTAGTTCTCTCTGAAGTCTCCATCCAGCCGGCAGTAAGGAAAAGGGGGTGAGAGTGTAATGCCTGAGACTGTCGCTGGAAGAAGGGGGTGATTGGGTGGGGCTACTGGGGAACCCCTTAAAACCTTGAATTGGAGAGCTTGGACCCCAAGTCCTGTCTAGAACACCTGCAACCATTTTCTCTTAATAAAGGATGCCTGTTGGAAGAATTATTCCAAGAGTTCTGTCTTCTTAAGATGCAAAGTGGGGTGGGTCCTTACATTAGATAGGACTTGCAAAATTAATCCACCTGGAAGGGAGACCCTTGCCGGGGGATTTTGCAAAAAATTACCATGTCAGACAATGGAGCAAGAAAGGGGGAAAACTCCCTGGAAAGAGAGCCGCTGCCCCGACTGGAACCTTGCCGGATGTCGGGATCCGAGAGGTCAGATTCCTCAGGAGAAGAAGTGGTGGAGACACGGGACCACAAGCCTCACTGGTCAATGGGCGTTGGAAAGAAAAGTGAGTGGGGAAAGGAATCAAAAAAGGTGACCCTGAGACGGGGGGCCAAGCAACCAGAATGGAAGCAGGAGATGGAGAAATCCCTGCACGCAAGTGAAGAGGGAGAAAGCTGGGCACCGTACTCAGACTGGATCCTAGAGAAAGCTATTGACCTGATGAAGAGAACTCTCAGCTCCCTAGGAGAGGAGAATCCTGAGCCCTATGGCCGCCCCAGCTCCTGGAACTGCAAAGGGAGAGACACCGAGGGGGACGTGGAACCTGCAACCCCGGGGACATCTACTGATCCAGTAGTCCCCACCCCCTACCGGACCACAGATGGCGATCTGGATGGAAGACACTACCACCAACAACGGAGGCACCGATCCATTCCAAGACGTCCGCCGTTGGAGGTGAAATTCAAAGGGGAGCCAACACGCTTGGGGTTTTTCCTAACCCAAGTCCTCAGCTACATGGAGGAATACGGGCGGGACATCCCCAGCGACAAAGCCCGCATCCGGATCGTGCAATCTGCCCTGGACGGACCGGCTGCAGATTGGGTGGTGAACTTGCACGACTCCAATGCCCCAGAACTCAACGACTTCAACCGTTTCATGTCCTCTCTGAGAAGGTGATTTGAAGACCTCCTGGCTGATCGCAAAGCCCGCGAAAGGATAAAAATGATGAGGCAAGGCAAACGCCCGGTGGCTGAATATACACAAGAATTCCGGGCCATTGCCAGCAAACTGAACTGGCCAGAAGACATCCTCCTTAGCCATTTCAAAGATGGACTAAATTATGACCTATATGACGCTTGCCTGCCCCGAGGGGACCCACACCAACTTGAGGAATGGTACGTCTTGGCAGAGGAAGCAGAGATCGACATATTGAAGAGACACCGCCGAGGAAAACAATGGAGCCGCTCCCTGCCTGAGTTGACACACAAACCAGTGAAACCATTGGCTACAGCCAAGAAGCAAATGGGGTGTTTCAAGTGCGGAAGAGAAGGGCATTGATCAGTAGAATGCCGCTCCAAAGCCCCCCAGCACAACCCAGACAGATCCCCAATCAGCAAATCCGGAAAGTCTTCAGCTAAGCCAAAAGAAACTGCCATGAGAATGATGGAAATTGTGGAACTCCTCACCTCTGCTCATCAGGGGGAAAGAACTCCAGCCTACACCACAGGGCCGGTGGATGCCTCAGATGACAGCTCGGAGGGCGAACCCCTGGTAAGTGGATGCATCGCACCCATCCTCAAGACAGTGACTATATTAATTCCCCCCATGCCCGAAGCCGTGAAGGTGAAAGCCTTAATAGACTCTGGCTGCACCCGCTGCCTCATTAGCCCGACACTAGTGGGGAATCTGGGCATTCCATCGAGGAGACTGGAACAACCAATCTCATTTGGCCAGTTAGATGGATCCATAGCGGGGGGGGGGGGGTGTCAGCTACCCTAGCCACTTTACCAATACACCTCTCCCTGGGCAAACATGAGGAGGACATAACGTTTGTGGTGACCCCAGGCATGGAATGCCCAATGATCCTAGGGATGGAATGGTTAAAAAAATGGAACCCCTGGGTAAATTGGAGGACGACAGAAATCAAATTCCCAAAAGGGGACCCTATGGACTTAAAATCCCAAGGGGGGCTACCAGAATCAAGAATAGAAAAAGCATCCATGGGAGAGGAAAAGGGAATAACAGAAATACCAGAGGAATACAGAGACCTTGCTGAAGTTTTCAGTGAGGAGAGGGCGGATGAGCTCCCCCCCACACACCGACCCACAGACTGTGCTATTGAATTCAAGCCTGGGGCAAAACTCCTGAAGCCCAGATTATACTCCATGAGCCCAAAGGAGAAGGAGGAAATGGAAAGATTCATAAAAAAAAACCTAGAGAGAGGATTCATTGAGCCAGCCAAGCCTAAAGTGGCTGCCCCGGTCCTCTTTAGAGAGAAGAAGGATGGCTCTTTACGCTTATGCGTGGATTATAGGGCCCTGAATACAATCAGTGAAAGCAACCTATACCCTCTGCCCCTCATGAAAGACATGCTGTCACACCTCTCGAAAGGGAAAAATTTTTCTAAACTAGACCTAAGGGAAGCTTACTATCGCATGAGAATTAAGGAAGGGGACAAATGGAAGACCGCATTTAACTGCCCCATGGGGTGCTATCAATTCAAAGTCTTGCCATTTGGATTACAAGGGGGCCCTGCAGTATTTATGCAATTAATCAATGACGTTCTAAGGGAGCACCTGTTTAAGGGGGTCCTTGTTTACTTGGACGACATTCTTATCTTCACCAAAACAAAAGAGGAACATGTCAACCTTGTCAGAGCGGTTTTAAAGAAACTGCGAGCCGCCCACCTATATGCCAAACTCTCAAAATGCGAATTCCACCAGGAAAGGATAGACTACCTAGGTTATCACATATCCCCCCAGGGCATTGAAATGGACTAAGAGAAGGTCAGAGCAGTATTAGACTGGGCACCACCCTGCACAAGAAAGCAACTACAAAGTTTCCTGGGCTTTGCAAACTTTTACCGCCAATTCATCCCCTCATTTGCCCAGATAGCCTTGCCCCTCACTAACTTATTAAAAACGAAGGGAGCATCCTCAGTAAAACTTAGCCAGCCACTAACATGGACAATGGAGTGCCAAGCAGCGTTTGAGAGACTAAAGAGACTTTTTTCTGCCAAACCAGTACTAAGGCACCCAGACATGGATAAGCCCTTCGTAATACAGGCAGATGCAAGTGATGTGGCAGTGGGGGCTGTTCTATTACAAGAAAACGATGATGGAGTATTGCAACCCTGTGCATATACATCCAAGAAACTCACGGAAACAGAACAGCGCTGGCCCATATGGGAGAAGGAGGCATACGGGATACGTTGGGCATTACTCATGTGGTGACAGTTCCTGGAAGGCAACAAAATCCCCTTCCAGGTATGGACTGATCACAAAAATTTGGAAGCCCTGGAAGCGCCCAGGAAACTCACTCCCAAACAAGCCCGCTGGTCCCAGCATTTTCACCAGTTCCAATTTAAGCTCAAACATTTACCAGGGAGAAAGAACTTCCTCGCATGCCCCAATATAACAGCACATGAGCCACAGACTCTAAACCAATGATGGCAGAGTCACAACTGGCAGCACCAGTAACCACAAGAACCCAAGCTAAATTAAAACCACAACTGGACAGCCAAACTGGAATTGAATTCCGGAAAAGTTTGGAAACAGATGAATGGTTCCAGAAAAACAAAAATGTGTGCACAATGAGAGATGGGTTGCCTTGGGTACGGGAAAAGTTATATATACCAACAACCCAAAGAGTCACTTTCATGCAGCTTTGCCATGACACAAAATCAGCAGGGCATTTTGGATTTGTAAGAACTTTACACTTAATTAAACGGCAATTTTGGTGGCCATCCATAAAAAAGGAAATAGAAAGTTACGTAGCCAGCTGCCCAAAATGTGCTACTGCAAAGAGGTTGCAAGGGAAATCGCCAGGACTATTACAAACAGTGGCAAATCCCTCAGCCCCCTGGAGGGAAATAGCCATGGATTTTATAGTGGAATTGCCAGAAAGCAATGGGAATACTGTTGTCTGGACGGTCACGGACTTGTTTTCCAAACAGGTGCACTTTATCCCTTGCCAAAAGATTCCCACCACAAAAGCCTTAGCGAAACTTTTCGTCCAGCACATTTACAGATTGCACGGGGCACCCCAACGCATCATCTCTGATAGGGGAGTGCAATTTACGTCTGCATTTTGGAAGGAATTTTTATCCCTTTTAGGAACCACTCAGGGACTGACATCTAGCCACCACTCACAAGGGAATGGGGGGGCTGAAAAAATGAACTCAGTACTCGAGCAATATCTAAGATGTTTTCTTAATTTCCAACAGACTGGGTGGGCGGACTTACTCCCTTTTGCAGAAGTTGCCTACAATAATGCAGTCCACTCCAGCACAGGTTACACTCCTTTTCAAATAGCCAACGGTCAAAGTTTCAACCCCATGCCAGAATTAACCGCAAACGAACCAACAATCCCATCACTGAAAGAATGGATGGAACAATTACAAGACACCTGGCCAATAGTTAGAAAAGCACTAGATGAAGCTAGGCAGGCATACAAAGCACAAGCCAATAAAAAAAGGGTTGAGCCTACACCATTCATTATAGAAGAAATGGTGTACTTATCTACAAAATACCTAAAGTCCCTACAGCCCTGTCAAAAACTTGGACCAAAATATATAGGGCCTTTTCCAATTAAAAGAATCATAAACCCAGTACCAGTAGAATTAGAATTACCCAAAAATCTCAGGCAAATACACCCAATTTTTCATTGCAGCTTGCTGAAAAGAGAGCATTAGTCAGCTTTACGACCAAAAATCCCCCTCACCACCACCTCCAATCATGGTGGAGGGCGAACAACATTTCGAAATAAAGGAAATTCTTGACTCTAGGAGATATCATGCAGCGACTCAGTACCTAGTTGCCTGGAAACACCTCCCTGCCTCACAAAACGAGTGGGTCCATAAATGTCATGTCAGAGCCACAAAGCTATTAAAGAAGTTTCACACAGAGTATCCTAACAAGCCTGACTAACTTTTATACCTGTTTTGTTTTCTTTCAGGTGGATCTGTCTTTTTTTTAAGGGGGCAGGATGTCAGAATCCAATTATATTTCATCTCTAGTTATCAACTATAGAAAATATCATTTCTGCCTTCTCTGGATTCTGTCATACAATGAAGGGAAGGGGGTGAACAAAGGGGCTTTATGGCCCTCACTTCCTTCGGTACACTTCAAAGGAACTGGATGTGTATATCACCAAAAGGACTAACCATAACAATGGGGCTATTACCTTCATGTAGTTCTCTCTGAAGTCTCCATCCAGCCGGCAGTAAGGAAAAGGGGGTGGGAGTGTAATGCCTGAGACTGTCGCTGGAAGAAGGGGGTGATTGGGTGGGGCTATTGGGGAACCCCTTAAAACCTTGAATTGGAGAGCTTGGACCCCAAGTCCTGTCTAGAACGCCTGCAACCATTTTCTCTTAATAAAGGATGCCTGTTGGAAGAATTATTCCAAGAGTTCTGTCTTCTTAAGATGCAAAGTGGGGTGGGTCCTTACAGACAGGATTAGAATAGAAACACCAGAAGGTACACAACAATAAAATAATTTATCACTGGATTCCCCTGGAACAAAAATTAACACCTTTTAGACAGAATTGAGAAGGAAATTAACCCAACAGACACTGACCAAAAAAAAATCAGAAATGACAATTTTTGAAACCATGAAATGGTATTCCAATGAAACAATGTACAAAAGAAATGGTTTGCATCCATCAAAGAAAGGGACTGAGTTACTTGGCAATAAACTCACAGATTTTCTGGAGGAATATTTAAACAAGGGACAGTGAGTTAATTGATACAGAACATCCCTGTCCCCGGAAATCAAAAATTACAGGGTTAGCAGTGCAAGTAACATAGATGTGTGTGGACAAGAATATTAACCTGGCTATCAAGCAAAATCAAGCTTTTAATAGCGAGTGTCACACAAAGTGGACTAACCAAACAATGGTAAGAAAATAGGGGAACTCAGGCATCACATCAGTGTCAGTCATAAAGGACTCAAATGTCTATTACCAATGCACAGAGTATGAACAGTAGACAACGTGAACTAGAAATTCAGGTAAATGAGAGCAAATATGATATAGTTGTCATTATAGAAACATGGTGGGATAAAACCCACAAATGGAACACTCAGCTAGAGGGATTTCAATTGTTTAAAAGGAACAGAACAAATAAAAGAGGAGGCAGAGCTTCTCTCTATATAAGAAATAACTACATATCTACAGAAATAGGACACAACAATGATGAAAACTGTCTTGAATGCATTTGTATCAATACAAAAGGGGAAAAAATGACATTGCAATAGGTGTATACTATAGGCCACCCAACCATACAGGGGAAATAGATGAACTTTTTGCTAGTCAGCTAACTAAGGTACATAGGAAACACATGAAAATAGAACACAGTCAAACTAGAGTCTTGGACTTTAAGAGAGCTAATGTCAATAAACTTAGAGAGGGCTTGGGAGGGATTCCATGGATGAGAATCCTCAAGGGGAAACAACTCAAGAAGCTTGGGAAATTTTGAAAAGTGAGATAATAAAAACCCAGTCTAGCACAATATCAACAAAGAAGAAAAATAATAGCTCTCACAAGAAACCAGCATGGCTGCATAAAGAACTCTCTGATCAATTGAAAGATAAAAAGGACAAGTATAGAAAGTGGAAAGAGGGGCACATAACTAAAGTAGAATGTTAGCAAATAGTCTGAGCCTGCAAAGATGAGCTGAAGAAAGCTAAGGCTCAAAATGAACTAAGGCTTGTGACTAAAGTCAAAAATAATAAAAAAGCAAACAGTCCAACTTATCAAAAACAGTACCATAAAAAAATAGATTAGAAACACAAGTTAAGATAGGCAAGAAAATGGTAAGTGAGCACCTATCCACCCTAGACAAGTTCAAATCACCAGGACCAGATGGATTACACCCCAAGGTTCTCAAGGAACTGGCAGATGTGATCTCAGAACCACTGAACTATATTTTTCAAAGATCCTGGAGCACTGGGGAACTACCAGAGGACTGGAAAAGAGCTGATGTAGTTCCCCTCTTCAAAAATAAAAATAAAAATAGATCCAGGAAAGTACAGACCCATCAGCCTGACCTCAATACCTGGGAAGATTCTGGAAAAGATAATCAGACAAAAATCAGCAAACACCTAGAGGCAAACAAAGTCATTACTAAAAGCCAACATGGGTTTGTCAAAAACAGATCATGCTAGACACATCTTACTGCATTCTTTGACTCAGTTACAAAATTAGTGGACTAGAAGAATACTGTGGATATAATTTTCTTGGACTTCAGTAAGGCATCTGATAAAGTTCGTATACTGTAGGGTTTCCTGCCTGAGCAGGGGGTTGGACTAGATGACCTCCAAGGTCCCTTCCAACTTTATTATATATTATTAAATGCAAGAGTGAAATCTTTCTAGCAGATGAACTTAAAAAATTCCCTCCTGCTAACTTTGGGCTGTTCTTAAGAGTACACAGAGAGAAAGGGAGAAGAAAAACAAACAAACAAACACAATTTTTTCTTCACTCTGTTTGTTGGCCAAACAAACAGAGTGAGGGTATTTCCTTTCAGTTGCTTAATTTAAGCAGAATTTCTAGCATAATTTTAAAATTCTTTTTTTCTTTGGATTTGAAACAGGTAACAGTCACATTTACCTCACACACAAACACTTTGACAAACATATATACACAGAGACAAGAGAACAGAAAAGGAAACAGAAGTCTTAGTTTTACACATCCCAGTCATTCCCACCATAGGTTTCACATAGCTCAAATTAGGGAAGGCACACATTTTAAACATACCACGTGGTTGCATAGAGAAGAGAGAGAAAGAAAGAGAATCACTATTTCTTATTTTCCCTTAAAGTACCTTTATTTAGCCAAATTAGTTTCCCAGCAAAGCCCTAAGCAAAGTCTATTTTTTTTTACATATAGTTTCTTTATCTATCTCTTTCTTCATACCTGCCTGAACGGGTAGCTGATTCCCGTCCTAGGCCTCAAGCAAGCTTTACACTGGGGAGCCTATCTCGACCCTCGAACTAGAACACCCCATGATTCCCTTATATGCAGGGGTTCACTTTGGTTCAATCGGGTCTGGCGCACTGAAGCCTCCTTGTGAGACTTCCGCCTTCCACCACGGTTTTGGGTCAAAAAGGGACACATGGAGGACTCTGGATCCCTCACAGAGTACGTGGCGCTCCTTGAGGGATCTACCACCACGGTTTCAGACCAAAAAAATGAGTCTGTCGAGGACACTTCTGTTCCCCTGCAGAAGGTATGGGACGCTCTTACTGGCTTTACCTTCACTTTTCACCACCACTGTTTGCAGACTTCAAATGTCTGGGATGACCTCTGCTTGCTTTCCAGAGGTAAGGGACGGTCCTTGCCCAGGGCTTAATTTCCTAACTTTGCTTTGCTTTGCTTACAGGGCCTTACCAGCTAGTTGCCCAAATCCAATTCTTTCATTCACTCATTCCATTTCATTTTCACACAGCCTCTCCCTTTTCCCTAACAAAAGGTTCTGTGCTCTGACCAAACCCCCATGTTTTCCAGGTTCTGCCAATTAAACAGATCCTTTCTGCGGCTATGAAAGACCAGAAGGAGCAAAATCCAACTCTGATTGGGAAAAAAGGGGCCTTCTCACTCACACAAACAGAAATACACACATTTCTCTCACTCCCCTGGGCTTTAAAGTTAAAATTTAGAGGTACTCACCTTCACCTTCTTTCCAAAGCAGCACTTGAGCTCAAACCCAAAAACTCCCTTTACTACCCTGGCTCCACATGGGCAGGGCCTGGGAAACCCATCCACAGACACAAGGGGTCTGCTGCCGGCAAGATGGGGTTTACCAGTCTCAGTCCATTGGAGAGGTTAGCTTGGAGTCCCATCTCTGGGGTGCCAAATTGTTGGATTAAAGTCTTCATCCTGGTTCATCCAAGCCAGGGATAAATAAGCAACATGGCGACTGCTTTGGGAAGAAGGTTACAGTTTATTGAAGAGGCAGATAGTTCTTGCAGGAAAGAGCAGAGGGAAGAAGAAAAGGCTGAGCACATGGGCAGTAGGTTTTTATATCCCTTCTAGCCTTTTGTTTGGAATAGTTTCCTGTTCCTGTGACATGAACCTTGAGGCTATTTCTGAGTGTTTTTCTAGGCCTTGATATCTGTGCTTTAATCCTATTATCATATCCTGCTTCCCTGGTGATGGGGCTAATGACTCCTAGAGTTTGGGTGGTGTATGCAGATTTTAAGTCTCTTTGTCTTGATAAACTTTCTGATGGTTTTACATTTGCATTTGTATAGGGCTGGCTCCTGTTTGGGATAGAGAGATTTGGCAGCAGAGTTGGCTCCTGCTTTTAAAAATCCTTTTGAGGAAAAATATATTTTTCTGCCCTTTTAATATTTCCTTCTCTGGGGCTCTGACTTCCCACAACATCAAGAATGCTTTCCTTGTTCTCTGATGGATGTGCTTATTTCTTTGGCCCACAGCACCGGCAGAAAAACTAGAAGATGCCAATGAGACAATGGAGTCCTTATCCCATGAGGCACTCTGGTTTGACTACCCTGACTCCGATAAAGAGAAGATCCTAGCTGTCTATGTTTATTGGAGAAAAGCCTGAATTTATTGCTCCAAGTGAGATGTCAGTTTGTATTCACCTCTAGGGCAGTGTTTCTCAACCTCAACAACTTGAAGATGGGTGGACTTCAACTCCCAGAATTCCCTGGCTGGCTGGGGAATTCTGGGAGTTGAAGTCCACCCATCTTAAAGTTGATAAGGTTGAGAAACACCATTCTAGGGATTGCCAGAATCCCCTCTGGAAAGACTGAAATCAGGCAACAGGCAACACTTGAAAACTAGCATGGGGCTAAAAGAAGCATAAGTTGCCCACGCGTGTGATGTATCTTCCCTTATGTTACAGCTCTCATTCTTCTCTCTCCCCCCTCCTCCATGTTGGGGCTTCTAAACCTGTTTATTAGAAAAGGAAGGCCAAGGGAGGATCACTTGCTTGACGCAACACATAGACTATGCCTCCAAATCCCTGCCCTAGCTTTTTTACAGGATTCCTGCTTGTTAGATCCTAAACCAGTAAACAACCCTCCCAGCTTATTTCTGAGCAGTGGGCTTCCTCAGTCTCTACTAGAGTTGTGGTGGCCCACGATAAGCCCCCTTTCTCTCTCTTTTCCAGGCGCCTTCCCTCAGCTGCTGTGCTACATCCTGGTGGGATCCATTCTCCTCATCCTGCTGTTCTTTGTTTTTCAGATTGTCCAAGCGTAAGTGTTGCACCAGCCCACATCTTTTAGGCCTTGGCTGGAACCCCTTCCCCTGGTGCTCTCAAGAGCCACATTTTGTGCCCACCCATTTTCTCCCGGATCTGATTTCCCATCCTTTCTTATTCCAGGCTTTTCTGTAAACAACACAACTAGAGAAGACGACTAGAGTTCCTGAGCCAAACGGCTTGTCCTCTGCTCTTTTCCACTGTCCTTCCTGTTAAGTAAAAGGCCTTTGAATTTGTATGCATTTGCAAGATATTCATTGATGAAGAAATAACGCATCAGGCTAGAAAGTGGGAGACTCTGAATTCAAGTCCCACCTTAGCCATGAAAGCTGGCCAGGTGACTTTGGGCCAAACACCGGGAGACAGTGAGTTCTAGTACCATCTTAGGCATAAAAGGTGGCTGGGCCAGTCCCTCTTTCTCAGCTGAACCCACCTCACAATATTGTTGTGGGGAAAATAGGAGGAGGAAGGTGTGCTGGATATGCTTGCCACCTTGTGTTATTTGTAAAAATAATAAAGGCGGGATACAAATCAGTAAAGAAATAAAAGATTAAAGAGGGAGAGTTGTAAAGACAGCTATGTGATCCTCCAAGGTTTTAGGGAAAGAGTGATTCGAATACTGTACAGGGCTTGGCAAGACACACGGGGCTGGGGATTTGGAATTAATAAATGACACACACAGCCCCTCTGCTGACAGTAGATAAAGGCTCCTTTAATACTTGGCAGACCTTGGGTTATAAATACATTCCCCCCTGCTCTTTATTTACAGCTAGATTCCTGCCCTATGAAGTGAAGAAGGGTCCAGGAGTGAGCAGTGAAGGAATTCTGTGCTGAACAGAGGAAGGTGTCAAGAGGAGCGGAATATGTGTTTCCCCTGCTTGGTTATTGCTATGGGGAGGAGGGCACGTGTTTTTTAAGCAGCACCCCTCTGATCATCTTGCTACAGAGGATAAATATGTGTGTGTTTGTGTGTGTGTGCTCACACCCACACCCACACCCACACCCACATATGAATGAATTAAATATCCTGGGTAGATGACATTCCAGTAATACTGAAGACCACGTATTTTACTAGCATCCCCAAAAATGATAAGTGTTTCCTTATTGGTTATTCTACAAATATAACTAATTCTGCTGATAGGTCCCCTATTGCTGCCTGGGGTGAGGGCAAGCCAAACCCAGTATTATTTCTCCATGTGTTTACATGTGATAGAGATTCTACAACTGTAAAGAAAATAGGATTGGGGGGAATTTGACTTAATCTTGCTATCCAATGGTATAACCCCTGCTTTCAGGTAATAGTATCACCCCATGCAAGCCACATGGGTCTCTCATTGGCTAGCAATGCTCAGAAAATCTTAGGTCATCTAATCATAGTCTAGCAAGCAATAGCCACTATGCGTTCTTCAGCTTGGCAGAGTCCTGATGCATTAGAAACCTGGTTTTGCTCTACAGGCCCACATCCGGTTGATTCTTGATCTACTTGTGCCCCACTAGCCTGAATATCTCCCAACATAGATAACCTCAGTATTCCCATTGGTTTAGGACTACACTCTGGTTCAAACCCTACCCAACTCATAGACATTTCAAAATACTGACAGCATTGCAAATTTAGAGAGTTTCCTTTGACAAAGGATTTCCACATAGCAAACCAAGGAATACTTTGCTTTTATGCCCTCTAAAGACTTCCTTTGAGACACCCCCCCCCTTCCCAGACCCTCCTGTCTCCCTTTTGGCCTAGGAGCCAGCTTCCCCACTCCCTCCCATCACCCCAATAAATAAGTCATAGGGGGAAAAGGCGGCTTGTCCGTTTGCAGCTGTGGGAGGGGGCAAGAGAGCCATTAGTCCAGTGCCTGGGTATCCATCCTGTGCCCGTTTCGCACTACTTGTTCCTTGGTGATACCCCGGGCACGGAAGACACGGAACGCTCCGCGGCAGATGAGGCCAAACCAATATATCTGGGGAGCCATGAGGATGGCCGATCCCAAGTTGTACTCGGCAGGGATGGAGAAGGGTACACGGTAGAAGGGCAAGCCAGCATACTGCCCATATACCCAGTACATATATGGAAAGAGCAGGATTCGGCAGCAGAAGAATGTGAGTAGCATGGCCATGCCATTCACCTTGTGGAGAAGAGTGTGCTGCTGCTTGTACTGTGGAGAGAGGGGGAAAAAAAAGAGTTGAAAGGCAAATTCAGGTCGGGTTGACTAACACTTCCACTTCTCTCTGTAGCACCAGGTAAGCCTCTTCTGCCTTCCCATTAGGTCTTTATTTAGATATGTACGGTCTCCCATCTTACCCTAGCAACTCTGGGCATCTAATAAATTATAATACTGTATAAAATGTCAACAAACGAAACAACAAATATATAAAACCTATACAGATAGTCCTGGACTTACAACCGAGGGAATCTGGTTTCCCCCACTGACTTTACTTGTCAGAAGCCAGCTGGGAAGGTTGTGAATGGCGATCACGTGACTCCAGGACTCTGCTGACTATCATAAATACATGCCGGTTACCAAGAGCCCGAATTTTGATCATGGGACTGTAGGGATGCTGCAATAGTAATTTTTTCAGGTCAGCATAACTTTGAATGGTTACTAAGTCAATGCAGGTAGTCCTCGACTTAAAACAGTCCATTTAGTGACCGTTCCAAGTTACATCATTGAAAAAAGTGACTTATGACCTTTTTTTCACTCTTAACAACTGTTGTAGCATCCTCGTGGTCACGTGATTTACATTCGGATCCTTGACAATTGACTCACATTTATGACGGTTGCTGTGTCCCGGAGTCATGTGATTGTCTTTTGTGACCTTCTGACAAGCAATGTCAGATTCACTGAACAACCGTGTTACTAATTTAGCAACTGCAGTGATTCACTTAACAAATGTGTCAAGAGAAGTAGTAAAATGGGGCAAAACTCACTTAACAAATTTCTCACTTAGCAACACAAATTTTGGACTCAATTGCGGTCGTAAGTGGAGGGCTACCTGTGGTTATTAGTCAAGGACTACCTGTAATGTACACCAAGGTAAAAACCAATCTGAAGCTTTCTCTTACCCCGCTCCCCTAAAAGAAGCTCAGTAGCAGATCGTACTCACCAGGATGAGAACCTTGCCCAGGCAGACAAAGGGGGTGCTGAGTTCAGCCATCAACATGCAACCCAGAAAGAAGTCACCTTTGCCTTGACGCCACAGCTGAAGGGGGGAAAGGGATAAACGTGGCAGACCTGGGTGGGTGGGGCAGCATCTTCTAAAGCACAGCAACCTTATATGCAGCTTCTGCTGCATGGATCAATAGCCCATCCCTTCCCTTCCCGTCCTCATCTGTGCACACGGACCCCCCCTGGTCCAACTCACCACAGACACAGGGAAGCAAACCAACACCATGAAAAGATGGTGAATCACCATCAGTAATTCCTTGTGCAAGTAGGCACGGATGGCAGTGTGCAGCATCTGGGTCTCAACGCATCTTGACTCATGCCCTTTGACCTGGTACCTGTGCCAATGGCACAAGAACATAGCGTAGATATCGTAGATGAAGTAGGGGACGGCAAATTGGGTGTAGTTGGAAGTCAGCCAGTGCCTGCAGGAGGTGAAAAGGGGTAAAGGAATATAAGCAGCTAATAGACACAGTAATCCCTACAGATAACTTGAGCCATGAGCAAAGGGGATGGAAGAGCAGGACACTCTGGAACAGACTCAAGGCCACAATTAATGAGGAATTGATGACATGCTGATGTGCTTCACTCCCAAGGACAATGGTAACATAGATTCTACCTTGCTCACATCGTCCTTCTCTCTCTCTCTCTCCCTCCCTCCCTCCCTCCCTCTCCCACTCCTACTCCTACTCCCACTCCCTGATCCTGATCCTGATCACAACCTTCTGCTCCTGGAGCAAATGTGGTCTCTCTCCAGTTCTCTTCCCCCACTTTCTACTTGCTTACAGCCTTATTTCTAAGACACTCCAAACACTGCTACACCTAGGACAGGTATACTCTTAGCAATTCCTCCCTACTTATTGGATTCATATGACTCCCTCTGGCTTTTATGAACAGGATGCTTTGGCTTGCTAGTATCCAGCTGGGACCCATCCTTTCAACTTTGCTTAGAAACCCAACAACTCTATTAATAGGCACTGAGATTCATGTAAATTCAGAACACTGCACTTAGTCTCATTCTACTTTAAACCCACTTTAAGAATTTCTTGGTCTGGACTAATTTTTGAAAATGCTAAAGAGCAACTGAAATAGAGATAAATAAAACAGGGTTTCTTTACAGATGGGACCCAACTTCTTAAATATCGTATCCCTTGCTCAGCTGTCTTTGCTATCTCTCCACCTCTCCCAAACATTTCTTCTGACAATACTCTCTGCTCCATGCAAAGTGATTAGGCCAAATGCCAAAGCAGCAGTGCAATGCAGGATGCTAAGCTCAAAACATCCTTGTGGAGTCCAGACCTAAGGAAAAGTAGGGCATTTGGGTCTGAAGCATATTTAGGAGGACTGGGCTGTATGCTTTGAGGACAGGTACAGCAGTATTTGATTTCCATGCAGAAGGACCTACATAGGAAGTGTTCTTTCTTGATTTTTTTAGTCATGAGGGTCAATGAAGAGGATACTTCAAAAGTGTTGAAATGTTGCCAGTGAAACCTCACGCTACTTCCCAGAAGGAGATTTGCTGTGTAAGGGGCACTGTGATATTTTTGTGAAAATAAAAATGCTGAGGCAGTTTCCACATCCTTAAGAGAAGTCTTATCTCATAGCTCCCTCCTTCTGTGCATATCCAATCGGAGCTCATGGCAGAGGACCCAACAATTCAACTTCCCTCTGGTTTAACCTCCTCCTCTCCTAAGGGCCCTGGAGTTCCTCGTCACTGGCTGCCCAATACAACTTAATTACACATACACAGAATGCAAATCAGCAATGGAAACAGCTGTTCCTTTGGTCTAATTCCCTCTGCTGCTCCCACATGCCTATCTAACATCACCCAGGGAGGGAATTAATCCCAACTAAATTCATTAATGAGAAACTAAACTATCCTTGTTAAAAAAGCAAGGACATGATAGAAATAGATTCAACTACACCCCCTGCCATAACTTACAGCCACCCCAAACCTTCATCTCTACCCTGTTCTGTCCTCAGAATTCCCCAGTGTGAACTTGTGCTGCGTTTCCAGTCTTTCTTGTCCTGCAGAACTGCCCTACTGCCAAATTGGATTCTGCAGAAACTGAAGTCTGGCAGTCCTCCCAGAAGCCAGAGGGACTGACAAATCTGATCCTGGAGCTTATTTTGAGCACATATTGTGGAAATCAACTCTCCCATATATTGTATGAGGATTTAGGAATACAGGACGGGAATGGGACAACTCGCTGTAGTTTGAGTGGGGCTGTCCATGGTGCTGAAAAGGGAACTTACCAACTCCGAGGCCGTTTTTTCACAGCACCATGGACAGCACTTTATTGTGCAAGTTCAGCAAGGCTTGGCTTCTGCCATCCTGCTACTTTTGTCTTACTCTAACACCTCTACTAGTTTTGTGGTGGGTGCAATCCTTATATGCAAAGCATCTTGTCTCCACCATCCCCACAATCTTGAAACACCTCATTTTGGAACAGCATCCTGAACGCACTCTTTCTGGGTCCACAAACCAGTGCCTGACCCTACACTGCTATCAGCCGTAGCACTCCTGCTGGTGGCCCCAAACTCTCTGCCCTGCTCCCAGCTTCCTGATCCAGCCTACTCATTGCGGTACATCTGCTTGGAACATGTCACTGTCATCCTGTTCTAAATTTGGTGCCACTCCTGGTGCAGGTATCAAGTTTCTCAGTAGTGTGTCCTTGCCAAGATGCTGCCTGGGCTGCACTCAGAAAATAAGGTAGAGATGGGGTTGGGGTAGGAATGAGATTACTGCACCATAGGGCTGCCCTGGCATTACACCATAAATGCTGACTTACTGGTCATCGATAATGTGCTTGCAGGATGAGGAGATGATGTAGCCAACTGTGGAAGCCATAATGGCCTGCACTGAGGAGACAAGTCTGTGATAGGAGAATGGGAAATGTTAAGATGCTTAAGTAACTGTGGTTTCTCCTTCCTCTTCTCTTGGATTCTAGAACCCTATTTCCATTTTAGGTCTGAAGTTATGAGGCCAAAACAGTAGTTCTCAATCCCAATCTGATACTCTGGGAGCCAGCCTAGGCTATTACATTGCTCCAGAACTCTGCCAGCCTTGACCAACAGCTTTAATTCCAACCCACCCACCTTCCACCATCCCATAACAACTGCCATTGGTTGGATACATTTGGAGATAAGTAGCAATGGCTAAATGGTTCAGCTGCCCATTGACCCAGCTACATTCTCAAGTAATTCCAGAAATCAATCAATAGAGAGGCTTTCATGCTTAAAAGAAAACATCCTAAGTGATTAGGGCAACTCAGTGTCCCCCCCACCCCATCTTAGAAGACATCCCTGGGTCTTTCACTACATGCCACTTTTTTTTTTAAGCATCTCTTACTATATCCCAACAAAACACCTAGCCTCCTGAAAGACTCCTTTTTCAACAAATTTCCATTTTGGAGTGCAGACCTGTGGGTACTTTAACTCACAGCTTAACAAACACTGACTCCGATAACCCGTTTGGTGACACCTCTATCCCAGGCTCAAAACACCCTGCTAAGACTTGACTTTCATGAGTTATCACTACTGTTGGGTTATCAAGAGGCGGCAGTGACACCCTTTTGGCTCTCACTGTGTTGGTTGCTTTTCCTACTGTGTTGGTTCCCATTCCCACTGTGGGGTCCTAGGAACATCCGCTGGCTCACAGCCTCAATACAATGCTTCTTCCAGAAAATCCTGGACACTTTTCTATTTATAGAGATTCCTTACGGGTCCAAGAGAGTTTGAAACTCAATGCACCCTACTCTATTCCCAGTGAGCCTAAGGATTGGCTTCCAGCTTTAACCTCTCTTTCTGAAGCCACCAGGAAAGCTTGCTAGGGATGAGGACACCACTCCCCCTCCAAAAAACCCTCTCCCTTCTCATTCCATCTCCCCAGGACCCACAGTTCCCCCCCCCTTTTCCTGAAAACCCCCCACATCAAACTAACACACCTACAAAAATCCAGGTGCCTATCAGCTCATCCTTGAGGCCTTCTGCCTGCCCTCCTTCCTGCCCACCCTCTGGACTGCTAGATCCTGCTGGCATCCCCTCCTGCATCCCTGGTTACCTGGCTGAGACGATGACCGCGTCAGCCTCCTCCCATCGCAGGCCTGGTAGCCACTTGAGGCCGTTCTTGGACAACAGAAAGAGGCCAGGAAAGACAATGGTCCCTGCTACCAAGGCGTGAAACATCTCGCTCAGGCTGCAGGGTTGGGGTGATGGGGGGAGGAGGAGGAGGAGGGAGGGCAGAGCGGAGGATGGGGAGGGTCAGTGGGGCTGGGATCCCTCCGGGTGTGCACGAGGAAGGTTCATGGTCCCCCAGGGGGCAAGGGGGGATGGAGAGGGAAGGGGGGATGGCAGTGGGAGGGTTGGTCCCTAGCAGAGCTGCTGTGACAGACACAGAGAGAGACACAGTCGGGGGAAGGAGGAAGGGAGGGAGGGAGGGAGGGGGAGCAGCTGTCAGCACAGTGCGGGAGCAACTTAAAGAGACAGTGGACTGCGCTGTGCAGATGGACCGGCAGAAAGAAGAGCAGGGTAGCACAGCTCAGTGTTGAATAATCACAGCTAAAGAAGCTCAGGGCCCAGTATGCAAGGCATGGTGGGAGACGGAAGATGAGATCTATGTATGGGTGGAGGATTGTGGGGAACCTGCCAGTTGGGGGACGAAGCCGGGTAGGATGGATCTGACTCAGGATTGGAAGTCTAAGCTGGAGGTTTAGGACATCTCAGAAGGATGAGGCTGTAGAGCCAGATTTTTCTGTCGTTAACATCCTGCGGCAGAGTCCGCTAAGTTAATCCGTCGCTTCTTTCCGTCTGAGAGCAGGTTGAGCATTGCTCCCCCTTTTCCAAGGCATCATCATTTAGCCCCCACAACACCGAAGCCTAACTTCCTTGAGCCCCCCTCTTCCCTTCTCTGGCAGGATCGCTGGAAATTTAGCTAAGCCTATAATCTCAGCTCAGTTTGTGGAGGGAAAAGAGACCATGGAGCAGCTAACCCATTCCCCTCCTAATGCATTAAGGGATAATCTTCCACCTGCTAAGAGGTGAACCTGACACAACCTTTGATAGGTAAAACAGAAATTGGCTGCCAGGAGGAAGTAACTAAATCAGCAGTGACACCTTATGGCTGACTGTGAGCATTGTAGCATGCTGGTTTTGTAAAACAGGGATGGGCAGAAGTGGTTGGGCTGGCTGGGTGGATGCTCCTGGAAGAGCTGTGAGTGATTTTCTCCCCTAGTCTTTTAGCCTGTGGTTCTAGGTTTCCAGGGAGTCTCCCACCTGGCAGTTACATAGATGGCAAAGCAGAATTCCATTTTCCAGATGTGCACCAGTATCCAATGCAGGACATAGTAGAAACTGGGATAAGCAACCAAACCCAGAAGAAAGAAGTAGGAGAACTGTCAGAGCAAAGGACAGGGTTCAATAGTTAAGGCAACCAATTTTTGTCTAAGCAACACTGGTCTTATTGCCTTTCCTCCTAAACCCACAAAGAATCTTTGAGCATCAGTTTGATAAGGTGGGTTTCATTGGTTTATTAATGACACACCCTCAACTTCCCACTTTTTGAGGACAGTGCAAATATTCCATTGGCTACTCAAGCTTTTTTCAGGCATAAATGCATGGAGATCCAATTTATCATGAGCTATTAGTTCCACCTTAACTTGACTTTTACCACAGGAAGCAATAAATCTCTGATATGTTTTTTTTAAAAAAACCAAATTAGTACCAGTTTGCTGTTTCTGAAATAGTTCAGAGATTTTACTGGTTACAGACTAAGAATACCGTGTCCTTGCTACAGTTACAGCAAGGGAAATGGCCTTTAAATAACCAGTTTATTATAAACAAAGTGAGGTTGTGATGGCATTGACTAAACATATTAATATGTGTATAATAAAAATGTTGGTTTATTAAATACATAATTGGGACTATCTTGCTGGATCAGATCAAAGGCCTATCAAGAACTGTGGAATTTGTTATTACACTTTGGGGTAGTATACCACCTGGAGGAGGTATAAACAATAATGCCTAAATATAAGAAAAATATGAAAGGATTTGTGTACAGTTATCTTGGAGGTATGCCTAACAGGCAAATATCTGAAGGATTGTCCCATAAATTACACAGCAAATTGTTTTTTGGTTGCTCCAAACTTAGGACCCAAACAAGGATTACTTGAACAGGGATTTGATGAACTATTAAGACCTCCCTGTTGATACAAACATTTAATAGCAGAGTTGATCATCTGAGAAGCTGGTGGACCCTCCAATGGCATTAAGCAGAGGTAAGATAACTAACCACTGTATCTGGGAGGGCTCTTCCTTTCTCCTCCTACTATGGATTAAAACTCTTAACCATTCTAGTTAAGAGATCAGTTGGGTTTGCATAATGTATTTACTAATCTATAATGTCATTTGTTTGATTTTGTTAACTTCGTTGGGCACTGTGGTTTCTAAGACACAATTAACAGCTCAGCGTGTTAGTGAACCCATCCAATTGTGACTTATTTAATGCACTGATTAGGCAAGCCGGGGCTAACATATAAACATGCATTTACCTGTATGTAAACCTAGCCAGCTTCTTCCCCTGTTTACTGCCTCTGTGAAGCCAATTGAGAAGGAACGTATACATACTAGAACTTAGCTGTTTACTCACCAGTTCCTCTGCCATCCTAGTGAACCCAGGAAAGGTGAGAAATGAAATCCATGTTATTCCATAGGTCCTCCTTTATGAAGGGTACTTCATGTTATCAAGATGCTTCCCTGAGGGGCTAATTAAGAAATATTATACGATAGAAGAGTTTTACTTTTATAGTAATGAAGCAATCAAGTTGGAACATTTGGTTAATTAATTCAGTGGAAGAAATGACTTGTGTGACAGTGAAATAATGTATTGCCTAACAGTTATCAGAATAGCACAAACTAATTAAATGGCATTTCAAATCCCTACACAGTGATGAGGATTACTTGGGCAAGTCTTTGCTCAGCCTACCTCCTAGGGTTAGTGTGATTCTAAACTGGGGGAGGGCATGGCACCTCCCCCCCAAGGATAAGTTTCTTGAAGGAAGAATGTGACAAAATACTTAACAAAATAAGTATTTTTGTGGGGAATGTGGAATAAGGGACAAGTAAACAGCAGTTTTTATCATAATAAAATACAAAGTAGTGAAAACTGCTAATCTTTAAATCTCATTAATTTGAACAAGTTACAGTATTTCCAATGCTATCTGGCTAAGCACATTTCACATGTATGGACTTGGTCTAGATCAGTGGTTCTTAACCTTTTTGAACGAATCGCCCCCTTTAGCCAATGAGAAAGTTGTCATCGCCCCCCTCCCCCAACATAACCTCTCAATCACAACATAGGAAATAATTCTTCAATTTATGCAAACACTTTTTTTGTTTTCTTTAAAATTATCATCAGGACACATCAATGCAAATAATTTATTTCCAGTCTTTTTCCCATATCTCAACTGTGTGAAAATTTTTGGTGCCACCCGTCACTTTATCCCCAAACTTCGTGATACATGTATTTCATTATTATTTATTCAAGACACTTAAATGTAATGACCACTGAAAGCAAAATTCAATTGCAAGAAAGTGAAATGCCCGAAAAGAAAAACAGTAACCTTTAATGATTGAATTACAAGTGAAATTTAAGATGCAAAAAGAAATATAAAAAGAGCATAAGAACAAACCGCAATGCAGGAACTAAGATGAAACAAACATAAGCCAATAACAAGGCTTCATTTTCACAAATTGTTGACTCGTCAATCTGCATCACGATTTCTGTATTTTTCAAGGTGTCAATAAGCCTTTCTTCCACATCAGCAGCCATTTCATCAATTCTTTTTGATACGGTGTCATTGCTCAAAGGAATTGATTCTGTGATAGTGCTTGCGCTGGGCCCCAACATGGTGGCAACAATCTGTTTCACTGCTGGTAAAATCAGCATTTCTCCGATAGTGTGAGGTTTGCCACATTTTGCTATCAACAAAGATACTTCATAGGAACAAATGAGCCCCTTGTCAGCACTGACTGACAATTTTCCAAATAACTTCCCAACAGTGCTGCGACCCTCACACTTGGCCTTTAAGGATTGGAAAAATGATGCCGGTTTGTCAGCTTTATCCGAATGAATTCTTACCAAATGGTCTTTCAGTCGGGAAGGCTTCATCGCTTCATTTGAAAATGTTTTCTCACAAAGAAGATAAAACGGAAGCTGTACGTTGGAAGGAGATGGAATGAATCCCAATTTTAGGTATTCCGTTGAATATTAGCGACACTTCCTCTTCTCGGCCATCTTGAGAGGTCTTCAAAATGAAAGGCACTACCTGCAAATTAAATTTTCGACTCCACTGGAACACTAGAAAAACACACGTCACGGACGTCAATAAACCTAGTTTCAACAGTTATATTGACATTACAGCTGACGTCACGGGACAGCCACTCAGCATGCGATGTTTCGAAAGAAGCACTCCCCACTCCATCACTGCCCATTCTGGCTAATGGCGCACCACTGTATGGGTAGAGGCTGCTGCGCAACGCGCATGAAGATAAGCAATGCATATTCACATATGAACGGCATTCTGTACTGAAGCTAGCTGGAGGAACATTTGAAAACACAATTCAATCCACTAATAGCGAGTGATTTGATATTTTTGTACGACAGATATACAGCAATGCACTATAAGCCCCAGTTAAGATTGTCAGCCAGACGGATGCATTTAGTACTGTATTTCCCTGAAAATAAGACTTAACCAGAAAATAAGCCCTAATGGATCTTTTGGAGCAAAAATTAATATAAGACCCGATCTTATTTTGGGGGAAACGGTATGACAGCCTCTGGAAGTGAAAATTGGATTTTGAAGAATCAGGTTAGGAAGAGTATTGATGCTTTTGAATTTTAGTGTTGAAGACTCTTGAGAATACCACAGACAGCCAAGAAAATAAACAAATGGATCACTGAAAAAATCAACCCAGTGGTCTTGAGGCACAAATAACCTGGCTCAAATTGTTCTGGACACATTGTGTGAAGATCTAGCTCTCTAATGCTGGGAAAGGTGAAAGGAAAGAGAAGAGGATAGCCATGGAAGACCTGAAGGCAAGCTTAGGGACAAATCATCACAGAGACAATCTACTGTATATGGTCACTAAGAGTCAACAATGACTTTATGGCACATAAACAGGGAAGCAACTGTTCAAATGTTTTATCCTTAATGGAAAATTAAATATTAATCCTAGAATGGAAATTCTATAATCTAATATGCTGCAGGCTGGTGCTCCCCAATATATTGGATTACAACTTCCAAATTTCTCAGCCTGAAAGGACTAACATTGGTGGAGCCTATTAACATTTGAATATTTGTGAGAAAGGGGATGGGGGATATGCCATGATTTCTAAGTGTTGTCCCAACATACCTTTAATAGTTGTAATGTACCTGTTGTAGCGTATCTTCTCCTGTATCATAGAGCCTAGATTTCAATCTGATGACTGCCCTAGGACAATGATATCTGGGCTGCAAATCTCTTGATGATTACTAGATGTCAGCAAAGGGTTGTGGTTAGCCTCTGTTTGCTGCTTTCTTGTGACCACCCAAAGTAATGTAGCACAAATTGGTAACGGCACTCTGGGCAGTTTACAGCATCAGCATATTGCCCCCAAACAATCTGGGTTCTCATTTTACCAACTTCAGAAGGACGGAAAGCTGAGTCAAGTTTCAGCCAGTCAGGATCAAACTCCTGGCTGTGGGTACAGTTTGTCTCCAGCACTGTATTGTAACCACTGTGCCACCAAGGACCTATATCTATTTGAAACTGAATTGCATTTTATATAAAATCTTGATCTATTCCAACTGTGGGGAGGAGTTTCCCACTGAAGATGAATACTTATGGATAACGTTCTGACCCAGAATCAAGTTGCTTTTTAATCTAAGGCCAGACAGATAACTCAAACAAAGATGATTGTAAAACAGATATTTAATTCAGAAATACTTGCAGTTATGGTTGTTGCTTCTGGATATTATACATCTGTCCATCTTTATTAGGTAAGAAATTAATACTTCCTCCATACCAGCTTCTAATGTGGGATGAAACCATCTGAGTCCTCTGATGGTCCCATGCTTATCTCAGACAAAGGCATTCCAAAACTGGCACATGGCCAGGATATCCTGTAATGAACTTTAGTGGATCCTCCTACATACTTGTTAACATGGGATTGCTGCCTAGCTAAACTACATTACCCATAAGCCATCTCTTAAGGAGACAGCACTTAACCCAATAAATGCCAAACATTCTAACATACAGATCTACATGCTCTAGTCAGGGTTACACGATCCAGAACACTCCCCGCTTGGAAATATAAATTTCCACTACTAACTAACTGAAATAAGCAAAAAATATAGCATTAAGCATGCAATTCTCATTGCTAACTAACTAGTGACTAAAATAGGTAAAACATAGTATCAAACATGCATAACTATAAGGTAAATATAAAACATGCACAATTATAACAGAAATAACAAGTGTTACATCAAACAATGCATAAACACAATACATAATTTGAGGTTCAATCTTCTAGTTCGTTCTTCTTCAGCAACAGGACCAGGTCGGTGATTGGCCGGGTGTAAAGTTTTTATGCGAGAGTCCTAGAGTCATGATCTGGCTCATGTGGCTTCACGATCTGGACCTTAACTTGGCGAACTAGTCCATCAGAACTCGGCGGGGCCCGGTGTACGAGTCCCATGGGCCAAGAATTCCGATGAGCGTCCTTGTCTTTCAGCAAGACAAGGTCTCTTTCTTGTAGGTTGGGTTCTTTGGTCTTCCACTTATGCCAATCCTGAAGTGTAGATAAATACTCTTGCTTCCAGCGCTTCCAGAAGGTGTTGGCCAGTAGTTGAACTTGCCTCCATTGTTGGGCATACAAGTCTTTGGGAGCAAAATTCCTGGATGGTGCTGGCCAATCACCTGTCTTCTGGGTTAATAAAGTAGCTGGGGTGAGGATGGTTGGATTTTCAGGATCCGATGATACTGGAATCAACGGTCGAGCGTTGACGATAGCAGCTACTTCTGCCATGAGGGTGGTGAGGACCTCGTGCATCAGTGTGGGTGTCTTAGTCATCATAGAGTCCAAGATTTTGCGGGTTACACCAATCAAGCGCTCCCATGCTCCTCCCATGTGAGATGCATGGGGAGGATTGAGTGTCCAAACACAATTTTGGGCCTTTAGGTACCTGTCAAAGTCTGAATCGGGGCGAATGCCTTCATCGATCTGTAGTTCCTTGCAGGCCCCTACAAAATTAGTTCCGTGGTCGGACCTAAACATCTTGACTGGGCCTCTGTAGGCTTGGAATCTTCTTAGAGCATTAATGAAACAAGAAGAATCCATAGATTCGATGACTTCTATGTGAACTGCTCTAATGCTGAGACATGTGAAAAGTACAGCCCAACGTTTGCTGTTGGCATGACCACCTCTGGTTCGACGAGCAGATACTGACCAAGGTCCGAATACGTCTAGACCTACGTTGGTGAATGGTGGTCCTGGAGTGACACGCTCGTGTGGTAGGTCAGCCATCAAATGGTGTTGTGTTGCACCTCTTTGTTTACGGCAATGTAGACATTTGTGCAGAACGGTGGCGATGCATCTTTTGGCTCCCATGATCCAAAAGCCGGCCGCTCTGATAGCACCTTCCGTGAAGTGTCTACCTTGTGGTAATGTTGAACTAACAGGTGTGTGACATGTTGACGAGCTGGAAGGATGATGGGGTGTTTGAAGTCTGAAGCTAACTCAGCCTTGTTTAGACGTCCTCCTACTCGAAGCAAGTTATGACTGTCCAAGAATGGGTTCAATTTCAGCAGTGGACTAGAGTTTGGGAGAGCTCATTTTGCTTCCAGACATTCAAATTCCAGTGGGTATGAGTCTTGTTGCACACTTTGAAGAATCCCTCTTTCATCCTGGAGATGGCTGTCTGGGGAGCTCATCTCATGGTGCAGGAAACGAACTATCACTGCTACACCTGCTACGAGAGGTTTCCATCTGGAGAAGCGTTGGAAACGACTGGGATCTAGGAAGTGATGGGGAGATGATTTTTCTTTCTCCTTGATGTCTGTAGACAGGCAGACGATCTGGGTGGTTATTTTTAGCAGTTTGTTGGGTACTTGAGGCCGCATGTTGTCGTCCTGATCTGGCTCTAGCAGCTCATAGTGCTCTGGTTCTTCTGACGTCTGTTTGTCAGGAGACGCCAAAAACTCGGGGCCCTTTATCCAAACTGAGTCTGCCAATTGTGATGCAGGAATGGACCGCGTAGCCTGATCAGCTGGATTCTGATCTGTTGGCACATATCGCCACTGATCAGGGTCTGAAGATCTTCTGATCCTTTCCACTCTATTACTTACATAGACGTAAAAGCGTCTGCTTCGATTGTGGATGTAGCCTAGTACCACCTTGCTGTCTGTGTAGAAGGTGGTGGATTGTAACTCGAGGTCCATCTCCTTTGTTATCAGTTCTGCTATCTCTACGGCTGGAACGGCACCGCAGAGTTCTAACCTGGGTTTGGTATGGCTTTGTAGTGGTGCCAGTTTTGCTTTTCCCATGACGAAACCAACGTTGCAACTCTCCCCACTGTAGACTTTGATGTATCCTACAGCTGCGATAGCCTTCGTCGAAGCATCTGAGAACATGTGTAGCTCCCTCTTTGTTGCAGCGGTCAGCGAAAGGGGAACATACGTGCATTGTATGAATACGGTTTGAAGGCAACTGAGGGATTGGCACCACGTCTCCCACTCCTGCTTGTGTTCTGGCGGAAGCGGCTTGTCCCAATCTGTAGCGTGTTGGGAGAGTGAGCGTAGCTGCATACATTGTTTGTCTTCTATGGACAAGGCTAAGTTGTTGTAATTCTTACTAGTCTGGAACACTGTTACTTCCAAAACAGGTTTGGTTGTCACAAGCGTGAAGTGTTCTTGGTGTGGTTTTAGGTGAGGTGCTCTTCCATTACTGAGAATGGAGGTTGTTGAGATATTCACCTGGGTTGGAGTTTGCAGTTGATCGACACAAACCGTCCCTCCTATGGCCCATCCGAGTTCCGTCTTAATGGCTACTGGGGTTCCTGGTGGACCTTTGATTCTTTCATCGAAACCAATGGACTCCGGGGTGTCTCATCCCACCATGAGTAGGATTTCGGCTTCAGGATCTAGAGGAGGGATTAAATCGGCTATGTGCGCTAAGTGAGGTATTTTTCTTGTCACCTCTGGTGTTGAAATTTCACTGCAAACATCTGGTAAGATGTCCCATTCCAACACTGATGGTAACAAGAAATGTGAACTTCCGTCTATCGATTCTATGCGAAGACCTGTGATTTTCCTCCCCACCGTGCGCATTGGCACTGTGCACGTATTTATTGCGAAATGCTTTAGTTCACTCGGGAGGTCGAAGAAGTCGAAAAAGGCAGGCTTAGCTATTGTGACCTTGCTGTGTGCATCTAGTATGACGTACATCTTTACAGCCCTTTCAGGTTGCCCATCGGGGTAGACTTTTGCAAGACAGACGGGTGAGTATGAAGGAGGGCGCAGTGAGTCACCACATATATCTGTGTAGTACATCCTGTTCTTTGGAGTCACGTTGAGTCTCCGTCATTGTAGGAGGGGTCAAAGTTGCTTGTTGTGTCTCCTCAAAGTGTTTCTTAGATTCTAAGTGCAAGGCTGTCGGGTGCTTGTCACTGTTACACAGGTGGCATTTCACCCTGACTGCACAATTTTTGGCCATGTGATCCATGGAGTCACAGCACTTGAAGCATATCCTATGCTCTTTGAGTAGGGCCTTTCGATCATCCAGGGATTTTTTCCCAAATTCTCTGCAATTGTTTAGAGAGTGTGAAGATTTATGAATTGGACAAGTCAGGCCTTTTCTTGGTGGGCGAGGTTTGGAATGAATACTCCTTGGCATTTGTTTGTCTGAAGTCTTCTTTGGCCGGGCCGTGATCTCTGTTTTGTACACTGAAATAGGCGTTCTGTCCTTTGTGGCTTGGAAGGAACTTCTATTAGTGCCAAAGTTGTGATTGGTCCGTTTTGGCGTCGTGAAATGTGGTTCATGGACAGCAAGGTAATTGGGGTCTTTGTACATATCTGATTGATCGGAAACAAAATCTGCAAGGGCAGCAAAGGGTGGAGGTTTGCTGGGGTACTGTTTCCTGTGGGACTGGGTCATATCAAACCATTTATCAACTGTCTTGGTAGTTTTTGACTGATAATGTTCTGTGTGTCAAACTGCTCAAGGCGGGCAAGTCCAGGCATGGTGTGACTTTCTTGTGCTGCCTGGAGCTGGTCTAGTAAGATGGAGAATCTCCAAATCTGACTAGGATCGTTGATATTGATGTTAGGGAAATCATAGAGCTCCTGTAGGAATGAGGACTGTGTCAAAGAATAGTGCTTGTCGAGCGTTTCCCAGGCTCGTCGAAGGGCGGCGGGTAGGTCACTTAAATGTGATGTGAAGTTCGCCTCCACTGCCTTTGAGGATTCTGGACCTAGCCATGCCGTCATAAGCCCGAGCTCTTCCCCAGGGTGTAACCTCTCGCCGCAGAGGGCTTGCTTGAAAAGTTGCTTCCACACTAAATAGTCCTTCCCTGGTTTGTCGGAGAATTTTCGTACGCCTCTGGATGCCATGTCCGTCTTTCTTCCACTGAATGTTTGTTGTGATTCTGTGCCAGCCTGTGCTCCCAACAGCTGAGTCTGAGGAATCTGAGGAGGAGGTGGAGGAGGCATTTGAAGGGCCATCAGGGGCAGAGGGAGGCTCTGATGAATTACAGGACTCACGGTTTGATGCAGAGCCTGGGCCCTCCAGTCGTGTTCCTGATGAAGCTCAACTGTGTGAGGAGAATGAGTCAGACTCGGAGGACTCACACCTGATGGACATGCTAATTGATGCACGCACACGTCGTCAATTAGCGAGAGTAAATCAGCAGCAGTCAATACGGCAACTCCAGGGTAAAAGGAGAAGGCACTGAGAGGCAACGCCTTGGGACTGCTGTATAAAAAGAGGAGGTGTGGGCGGTGCTGGTTGCTGAAGGCAACCGTTTGCAAAGTACTTCTTTGGATCCTGGTCTGTTCATCTTGCTTGTGACTACTCTTCTGTTTGCATCGTGTTTCCTGTGGACTATTTCCTTCATTTGTATTGAGTTTTGCTGTTTGTGTTTTGGACTATTTGGCAGGTTTGTCATCCATATTAAAAGGGGTTTGTTTTGTTTTAAAGTCTCCAGCCTATTTTATCAACAGGGGTTTGGTCCTTGTGCCTTTAACAAGGACGGCTATAGGCTAGGATAGAACAATGTTGGAGGATACATTGAACTCGCGTATGAACTGTGGTCTGGTGGAGGTGGTGCATCGCTTCTGGGAGCGGGGGCGTGTGCCATGTCTGGCTGGTGACTTTCTTCAGCATGTTGTCCGCTGAGGGTATCTTGCCATGTCACGTGCGAGGGACCTTGTTGGCTTGGTCTGAATTCCTCTGCTCTGGCATTGAGCTGAGGGGACCTGACTTCTTGCGTGCTTACTTGTTGGAGGGTTTCTCATCTTCTGGGTGGTGCGTATCTGGCTCCCTGGTAGGCTGGCACAGCTGGTGGTCGAGATTCTCCTCTGTGGCCAGGTCCAGTAGCAGTTCCTTGGGACGCTGCCTCCTGTTGGTGCAGCAGGGACTCTAATGTGGCTCAAGCTCTTGCAATCTCATACCCGAGTGTCAGCTTGTCCTGCTGTGGGGCTGTTGCCGCTGTAGGTGGACCCAACCGGTTGCCATCAGTGGTATGGTTCGTTGGGGTCAATGGCATAGCAACGGTGAGAAGATCTTGTGACCTAGATGTTGCGATGTCAACTCTCTGGCTGATCAGCACATCTGGCCGTTGAGATTCTTCTCTTCGTCTGCTCGGTCTTGGGGGGCTTGTGGATAGCTGTGGCTGTTGAAACGTGCTCTGGTCAACGTAGGCTCGCACCTGGTTATGAGGGCTTTCCCTCCCTAACCCTTCCCACCTGGGCGTAGGTGTAACATCTTCCAGCTCTCTCTGCAGGGCCGCTGCTCTTATGGCTGCCTCTTTTGCTTTCTGTTGGCGCTGGGAAATCTCAAAGTCGGCTTGAGCTTTGACCATGTC
Organism: Crotalus adamanteus; assembly: GCA_039797435.1. Classification (NCBI taxonomy): domain Eukaryota; kingdom Metazoa; phylum Chordata; class Lepidosauria; order Squamata; family Viperidae; genus Crotalus; species Crotalus adamanteus. The sequence goes on along the minus strand of CM077935.1, from coordinate 7,261,841 downwards.
TTCCCTTTGCTGATGCTGTGCCTTTACCACGCAAAGGGCAGCTGCAGCTTGCACTTTGGCCACTTCTTCTCTCTGCTGCTCTACAATGTACTCAGAAATTGGTTATTGTCTGATACAATAAAAATGGATTTATCAGAGGATATAGAAGGACAGATTTTTACTGGACAAAACAGAGATTGGGGCTGATTGAAAATGGATATGGAAAAAGATGCTGTGGGTTTGAAAATCGATTTATACCAAACAATAAGACTGATATTTAAAGGGATGCTATAATGGGTTTACATTTGAAACCAGCTAATGTCTTAATAATTAAAGAGGATGTTATGTGCTCCTGGCTACTTTCCTTCGTGACCAGAGGCAAGCTCGCCTGACCAATAACCAGCCAAGACACAGTGAAAGCCTTTTGTTTCGTTTATTGCAATAAGCGGGGAGAGAAGCTTTCAAAGCTTAGTTCTCTCCAAAGTTTTAACCCAAAATAATTCCTTCTTTTATTCATCCCTATCACCGGCCGCTACAGCCCTCCTCTTTCCCCATTGGCTAAGGTAGTATGAGGTTACACTCTTTCCGTCCGCCTATACACATTTCCTGATAACATACTAAATCATATTCACATATACAATAAGAATAAGAAAAAATATTTTCTTATGCTTATTTTAAACTCAATATATATATTTATGTCCCCATTAAACAATAAGCTCTTTTCCTGCTTTTCTATTCATTGTGTCTCTCTTCTTATCTTATTTGGCATGGTTTCCTGCTTTCCTATACTTCCTGGCTAGCCATTTCCTATATATTTTTATAGCTTCTCTTCTTGCTTTCTCAGACCCAGCTATTTTTGCCTATATGGTTATCTTACTTCCTTAATGTCTTCCTGACTCTCACCATCTGTATTTTTCTTTATTCATTTCCATTGTATTGTAGGTTTTAACTGTCTCTGAAGATTTATCATATTAATGTATATTTATCAATCCCCCCTGTATTTCTGTATACTCTGATGAATCTTCATTTTTATTCAATAACATAAATTGAATCTGTACATCTTCTCCAGAGATGTTTTTCGCTACTGACCCCAATGTTTTGGTGCAAAATGAAACACATTGGAGACAGACACAACACATAATACCTATCACAACTATAAACACTAGTCCTATAAATATTTGTTTTAACCATCCAAAATTGGTGTTAACCAACTCCAACATTGGAGACAGACACAACACATAATACCTATCACAACTATAAACACTAGTCCTATAAATATTTGTTTTAACCATCCAAAATTGGTGTTAACCAACTCCAATCACCCCACATATTTTCATACTCTTGTTCAGGAGCTTTGGCCACATTCCTGATTCCTTTTGCAATATCCATTCTGCTTCATGATTATCAGCTACCTTTAAATCCCACAAACAAATTTTTACCTTTATTTCCCAGGCTGTTCTGGTGTGTTGTCTTCAGTAATATTAGAAGTAGAATCCACCCTTCATGATTATTACACAGTATTTCACACCCACAAATTGATCCACAATTACAACAATAACAATAACAATAATCACTAGCTATTACAGAGGTAACACATCTACCACCTAATTCTTACAATGTACAATTCTACATTTTCAGTTTCTAATGGTATGACTTCTGACTTAGTTATTCATTTTATTTGTAACAAACAACTTTTATTTCTCTGATGAGTCACCACCAACATCTTTGTTCTTCGTCTGGGGTCACCTGAAATTCTAAAAGAGATATTCAAAATAGGTAGGGGTTCTGGTCCACTACCCATTCAAGTCCTTTTAAACGTGGCTTTCAGTCCTTGTCCTGGAATAACCGTCCACCCTCTTTCAGGTCCAGTCACCACCTTTGCTCGTGTGTAGTGAGTCCAACCCTTCTCAGCCCTCCGGACAGCAGATATAACATAAGGAACTTCCTTTCTTTGGTTGTAGAAGTTCCTCCTTCCATTTACGATTCAGCACCCACTGTCCCAGCTGGATCTTATGGACTGGAAATTCCAAAGGAGTTGTTTGCGCCACCAAGCCTTCCTGTCAAAGAGAAGACAGAGACCCCAGTACTTGTTCTACATTTAGCTATTTGTCTCCCTCCTTTGGGAGCCTTAACCCTTTATTAACCCTTTTACATATCAAACATCCCTCTGTAGCCCTTTGGGTTATCCCATAAATTCCAAGGGTAGCATAGAATTTCAAATACATTTCTACCTATGCTTTAATTCCCCAATGTTTCCCCTCATATAGTTTTTGGATCACCATTCTTGCAGTACCTTGTAATAACCACAGAATCCCCTTAAGACCATTTTTGTTGTTTGGTAATTATAAATCTATATCCTCAATCCTTTTACTATCTATTTTCCTTTCCCCTTCAACTATCAAATACATTTCTAGATATTTTACCTCCTTTCATACCAATTGGGCTTTATTTGCTAGACACCCTCAATCCTTTCTTCTGCCAAAAAGTTGCTTTCCCATTTCTTTATAATTCCCAGAATAAGATCTTACAAAATTGGGAAGCTACATAAAAATGTATTTGCTTCCACAGCTTAAAAGGGGAGGAAAGAAAAGAAAGAAAAAAATCATTTGTCCTGTATCAGATAGACTACACTTGTCCATGGAAGCTCTATAAAAAATTGTCACATTTTTCTTTCTTCTCCCCCTTTCACCCTGATTAGATACCATGTTACAAAAATATAACTCAATAAACTTATTGTAAATAACACATTCAGGATTCTAAAAGGTAAAGCACATAGGCTCACCAATTAGCATTGGGCCAACATTTCTGGAATGTCTTTTGTCTCAGGCAAATAACATTCAAATCACTCTTGTGGCAGCCATCAAAGAACACCAGGATAGCTAAGAAGACAAAAGATTGTCTCCCCCTTCCCCCACTCACCAAACCAGACAGTAAAAATTTATACAAAACTTTTGCTTGAAACAGCCCTCAGTCAGGAGGAAAATTGCCATAACATTTACAAAAGTGGCTTGCCAATACCTCCCTCCTAGGGCTAAAAATAAACCAGCCCCAAAACACTCAGCCAACCCTCATGGCCAAAGCAGGATTTGAACTCAAATCCAGCCTTGCAGCCTGTGGCTATAACCCTGAAACCAAATTGATTTTCTATAAAGATTTCCCTTCCCCTCCTTGGCTCCAAGGAAAAGGAAAACAAATTGTACACACACAGTATGCAGCAATTAATCATCTTTTCTGCAGTAGCAAGGAGTCCCAAAGACACATATTTATCAGATGTTAAATAAAACATCATAAGATTGTTCCTTTGACAAGAATACCCTCAAATGCATTATTAAGGATAAATCCAAACTAAAATGCAAAGGAAAATCACTGAAGCATGCCACACATACAAAAACAGAATATCAGAGTTGGATGGGACATTAGAGGTCCTCTAGTCCAACGCCTTACTGAAACAGGAAACTCTATCCATTTTAGACCCTATCAATTTCTAACCTCCTCCCAAAAACCTCCAATAATTAAGCATCCACAATTTCTGGAGAAAATTATCCCACTGATTAATTATCCTTACAGTCAGGAAATTTTACCCAATTTCTGTTCTTTAAAAACACACATACACACAAACAAACATGCAGACAGAAAACTGCCTCCCTCCTCTCCTTTTTTTTCTTCTTCTTTCTTCTTTCTGCATCTTTTACTTTTCCAAGGTAGAAATTCTTGGGTTAAAAAAAAGTAACTAAACATTTTTAAAAGATTGCTCAAAAATTTCACCCCCCTTCAATAGCCCTTCCACCATGGGCTTTAAACCCATTCTTCCTTCTGATAGAAGTAAAGTCTTCATCCTGGTTCATCCAAGCCGGGAATAAATAAGCAAACATGGTGACTGCTTTGGGAAGAAGGTTACAGTTTATTGCAGAAAGATGGTTCTTCAGGAAAGTGCAGAGGAGAGAGGAGAGCAGGGGAGCGAAGGAGAAGGGCTGAGCACATGGGGCAGTAGGCTTTTATACCCCCCCTAGCCTTTTGTTTGGAAGTTTCCTGTTCCTGTGGCATGAACCTTGAGGCTGTTTCTGAGTGTTTCTCTAGGCCTTGATATCTGTGGTTTAATTCTATTATCATATCCTGCTTCCCAGGTGATGGGGCTGACTCCTAGAGTTTGGGTGGGGTGTGCAGATCTTCTCTTTTGTCTTCTTGATTGCTCTGGCTCCAACTTTCTGATGGTTTTTGTTATGTCCCGAGCCTTGCAAACGGCTCGGGCGTTTGCAGGCAGTCCCGGGCAGGTGCAAAGCTGCCCGGGACCAGACAGGCTGTCGCCAGCGCCGTGCGCATGCGCGGGTGCTGGCACGGGAAAAGTAACACAATTACCCGGGAGTTGCCTATATAAGAGGCTGCGAGGCGTTTGGGCGTGCCAGAAGCCATCTACCTGTAAGCTGAACGCTGAATAAAGGAAACTGAGAACTCCAGCTGCTTCTCGTGTCTGCTTTCCCGCCACGGACTCAACACTGGCGACGAAGGTGGGATGCCTTGCACTACCTAGAAAGGAAGAAGTGTAAGCTTACCCAAGGAGTCCTGAGCGGCGGAAAAGAACGGCGTCGACTCGGCAGCTGCCCGCCAATCCGGTGCGCATTCGGGGGTAGGCTGGCTGATAGACCCGTCTCCTGAAGATCTGAAGATGGCGAAAATCGGAAGGCTTTCGGAATTCGACGTCTCACATCCAGAGCGGTGGGAGTCCTACGTATCCAGGATGGAGAATTACTTCAAGGCAAACCAAGTGAGGGAAGAGAGCTTGAAGGCTGCCACCCTGCTTTGCGTTTGCGGTCAAGACGCCTTCGAAATCGCAGAAAACCTTGCAGCACCTGCTCCAGTAGAGTCTGTAAGCTACGCAGATCTGAAGAAGCTGCTGAAGGAGCACTTCCACCCCAAGGTGTCCGTCATCGCATGGCGCCACACCTTCGAGCAGAGGGATCAACGGCCTGGTGAGTCAGCCAAAGAATACATCGCCGCATTACGGAAGGCCGCCAAGCACTGCGAGTTCAAGGACCTCGAAGAACGACTGAGGGACCGATTCGTGTGCGGGTTAAGGCATCGAGAGCTACAACAGAGACTTTTCGCTAAGGAAGAATTATCCTTCCAAGATGCCTTAAGGGAAGTCACCGCAGAAGAAGCAGCAGGCGGCGCTGTCAAGAACATGCGGCCGATCAGAAACAGTCCAGAGGGTGCATCCGTGCACCAGGAAGACGTCCAACAGAACTCCGAGAAGGATCCGGACGAGGAAGTCGACCGTCTACACCCCGCGAAGGAAGAAAATCAGAAGGGAAGCTCTCCAGCTCCGCTCAAGTGCATCGGCTGTGGAGGTCGCCACAGGAGAACCGACTGCAAGTTCCGCTCCGCCACCTGCCGGGCATGCGGCAAACAAGGACACATTGCAGCTGTGTGTCTGGGCCGACGAAAGGTACAACCTCAGGAAGAACTGCGCCTCAAAGGTACCAGATTCCCCAGCCAGAATAGGGTAGGGTTTTGCGCTTCGCGAAGAAGCATCTTTAGGACAGGCACACACAAGCCCATTAAGAAAAAGTTGTCACTCAAGGTGAAGCTACAAGGGGTTCCATTATCTATGGAACTAGACACAGGGTCTGCCCTTTCCATCATTTCCTTGCATACATTTAGGAAGATTTGTTCTAGTAGTGGGACTAAGGCCAAGTTAAGGCCTTCTGATATTGTATTAACAGATTTTCAAAACTCAAGAGTGTGTGTTAAGGGGGAGGCCACCCTTAATGTGCAATACAAGAGTTTTGAAGGTCCACTAGACTTACTAGTAGTAGGGGGTGAACGAACGAGTCTCATAGGACTCGATTGGTTTGAGGCCCTGGGGATACACGTCACAGGACTCAACAGTCTACAAACACTCGACCTACAGGAAGTCTGCAAAGAATTTGCAGATGTTTTCAGCCCCCAGCTGGGCTCATTCAAAGGACCACCTGTGTCCTTAAAGCTAGACCCCACTGTCACTCCCATTAGAATTAAAGCAAGAAGGGTCCCTTTTGCTTTAAAAAGTAAGATTGACACTGAATTAGACAAACTAATCCAACAGGGAATCCTAGAACCTGTTGATTCCAGTCCTTGGGAGACCCCCATTGTCACGCCTCTAAAGGCAAATGGGGACATTCGCATTTGTGCTGATTACAAATGCACACTCAATAAGGCATTGCAGCAACATGCCTATCCTGTTCCTGTGGTCAGTCACATCCTGGCCTCTCTCAAGGGGGGGCGAGTTTTTGCAAAGCTTGACCTTGCTCAAGCATATCAACAGCTGCCTGTTGATGATGATGCTGCCATAGCTCAGACCATTGTGACCCACAGAGGAGCCTTCAAGGTAAAAAGGCTACAGTTTGGAGTGAATGTCGCTCCTGGGATTTTCCAAAGCATAATGGAAAACACACTACGAGGTATACCAGGGGTTTGCCCCTACTTTGATGATGTCTTGATTGCAGGAGACTCCACACACATTCTAGCTGAAAGGCTTAGGGCTGTCCTGTTAGGATTCAGGAAATCAGGCCTCAAGCTCAAAAAAGACAAATGCAAGATTGGGGTGCCTTCTACTGAATTTCTGGGGTTCAAAATTGATGCTGCTGGGATTCACCCTGCTGAATCCAAACTAACTGCTATTTTAGAAGCTCCCAGGCCTAAGTCCAAGGCAGAACTTCAGGCCTTCCTGGGCCTCCTGAATTTCTACAATTCTTTTCTTCCACATAAAGCTAGTGTAGCTGAGCCTCTTCACAGGCTACTAGACAAACAAGCTGTGTGGCAGTGGTCACAAGCACATGAGGCTTGCTTTAAAGAAGTCAAGGCCTTGCTCACTTCTAACAGTGTTCTTGCACATTTCAACGAGTCTCTTCCTGTGTGCATCGCTTGTGATGCGTCCCCCTACGGGGTAGGAGCTGTCCTGAGTCACCTCAGGTCTGATGGAACTCAGGTTCCTGTTGCATACTACTCCAGAACATTGTCTTCTGCTGAGCGCAACTACGCTCAGATAGACAGGGAGGCTCTGGCTGTTGTTGCTGGAATTAAAAAATTCCACGACTTTCTATATGGCAGGCATTTCACGGTCTTCACTGACCATAAGCCTCTGCTGGGACTGTTTACCACACGTAAGCAGACTCCCCACATCATTTCCCCTAGAATGCTTAGGTGGTCTATTTTTTTGTCTGCATATGATTTTTCCTTACTCCACAAGCCTGGGAAAGACATGGGCCATGCTGATGGCCTCAGTAGGCTGCCTCTGCCAGTAGTGGAAGCTGACCCCGCGCCAGCTGTCAACATTCTATCAATCCAAGCCTTGCCCGAGCTCCCTCTTAGTGCCAGGGATGTTGCCGCTGAAACAGGTACAGACCACACACTTTCACGTGTCCGTTCCTGGGTTTTGTCTGGTTGGCCTGAGCACTGCCCTAGTCCTGAGTTTCAGAGTTTCTGGTCTAAAAGGAACGAGCTGTCCCTTTCTCAGGGTTGTCTGCTTTGGGGGAACAGAGTTGTCATTCCCACCTCAATGAGGACTAGGGTCTTAGAATCCCTCCACGAGGGTCATCCTGGCATTGTTCGTATGAAGGCTCTTGCACGCAGCCACTTGTGGTGGCCTGGTTTAGATACAGATATTGAGGCTAAGGTGCATGCATGCCACCTGTGCCAACGGTCTCGGCCAGAGATGCCCCAAGCTCCTGTGCATAGATGGGAGGAAACACAGTCCCCATGGTCTAGGGTGCACATTGACTACGCTGGGCCCTTTCAGGGCCAGTTCTTCTTGGTCCTTGTTGACAGCCATTCGAAATGGCTTGAGGTTGTGCCTGTCTCATCCACCACCACTGCAAAGACTATTCAGGTACTGAGGGGGATTTTTGCTGCACACGGGCTGCCAGATGTCATTGTGTCCGACAACGGCCCTCAATTCACTTCCTCCGAATTCCAAGCTTTCTTACAGGCAAACCTGATTCGTCATGCCACATCTGCGCCTTTTCACCCGTCCACCAACGGTATGGCTGAACGTATGGTGCGCATCACAAAGGACGCCTTGAAGAGACTCACCTACGGGGACTGGCATCACAGGTTGGCTGACTTTCTCCTTTCTTATCGCACCACACTGTCCACTTCTACAGGGAGAAGCCCAGCTGAACTTCGTTGGGGGCGTCAACTTACTACTAAACTTGACCGGTTGCATCCGGACAGACTGCCTTCATCTACCTCACATCCTAGGGCACCTAGACAACTACTTGTGGGTGCCCCGGTTTGGGCTCGCAATTACGGGCCTGGTCATACATGGGTCCCCGCTTCTATTTCCAGGGTCACAGGTCCTCTCTCCTACGAGGTAGCCCTGGACAACGGTCGTGTCCTGCGTCGGCACATCGACCAACTCCGCCCTCGGCGGGACTTTTCAGATGAGACTCCTGGGTCTTTTCCAGGGGGGGAGGGGGACCCTTTGGAGCAAAGGGAAGGGCACGAGTTGCTGCCCATCTCCACTGATGGAGCTACAAACGGCCCATCCCAGGGTTCCGCGAGAGCTCCGAACAAGAATTCTATGAGCCTACCTAATTACCAGGCATCCACGCCTACTCCAGCCAGGGAGTCACCCCGGGGGCATACTCACTTTCCATACACATCACACAGCACTCCAGTCACGGAGGAAACCCGGGAGCATCCCAACAAATCAGTCCCCGCAAGAGAGCTGGCACACAATCCCCAAAGTTGGCCTGACCTTACCCCAAATCCTACAGAGGGTCAAACATACAGGGAGGTGGTCGAGGAACCAAGTCCCGACTACAACACCTCTAGCCCAAATCAGGGAGTAACTGAGTTTTGGGAAAGTGTAGAAACCCACACACGCCCGGACACAGAACGGGGTTCAGGGAATGGACAGCCTCCTGACAGGTCTTGGACTGACCTAGGAGGTCCTACAGAGACGCCCAGCAGTGGCTATCACTTCAAGGGACCCGAGGGTCTACAGCTAGGTAGGTCAACCATGTCGCATAGTAACAGAAGCCCTGGCCTGACGAGCCCGGTGGGCAAGCAAGCAGGCCAGGCATCGGGGCACAGTCCTTGGAAGGCACCAAGGCAAAATAAGGAGAACAGGCTCACATCTCCCTTCAGTCAGGGAACTTCTGCTAGTAACCCAGAGCTGAGAAGGTCACAGAGGGCAAAGAAATCTCCTAAGTACCTAGAGGATTACATAACATTGCTGGCCAGGCAAAGGCCAGTGAACAGTGGGAGCACTGGGGAGCAGAACGTTGTATAGAATAAATGTTGTATGTTGGTAGTAGTTTTAGCCCGGGGGAAAGGGGTGTTATGTCCCGAGCCTTGCAAACGGCTCGGGCGTTTGCAGGCAGTCCCGGGCAGGTGCAAAGCTGCCCGGGACCAGACAGGCTGTCGCCAGTGCCGTGCGCATGCGCGGGTGCTGGCGCGGGAAAAGTAACACAATTACCCGGGAGTTGCCTATATAAGAGGCTGCGAGGCGTTTGGGCGTGCCAGAAGCCATCTACCTGTAAGCTGAACGCTGAATAAAGGAAACTGAGAACTCCAGCTGCTTCTCGTGTCTGCTTTCCCGCCACGGACTCAACAGTTTTACATTTGCATTTGTATGGGCCTAGCTCTTGCTTGGGGCAGAGAGATAGATTTAGGGCCAGGTTTGGTTTTTAAAAGTCCTTTTGAGGAAAAATATATTTTTCTGCCCTTTTTAATATTTCTTCTCTGGGCTAACTTTCATCAATCCCCGCTTTGTGCCTTAAGTGTGAATTTATGACACACTTATTGGCACAACATTAAAATTGATCTGGTCAGGGAGCCTTGGTAGACAAGCTTTTAAACTGTTAAGCAAAAAAAAAACTAATAATAAGACATTAATGGAGGCAGCAGAAAAAGATCCCTTTAGTGGCTCCCAAAAGGGGAGCTTGCACCCATAAAGTTCTAAAAGTCAGGGCAAAATTTTGTTAGGTGGAAAAGAAATTTATAGTATCCAATATTCTGTGCCAATCATTTTCAAATGTTGGATATCACCTTTAGCTTCCAGTCAGGTTTGCATACCTCCCAAAATTCTTCACAGCCATGGTTCTCCTTAGTACATGACCACTGGCTGCCCAATTTCAAGGGTTGTTTCCTGCCTTAGCTCTTAATTCAGTGCATCCAGGTTTGTAATGTCCAATATGCCAGGCTATTAAATTTTCTTTAAATTGCACATAATGAGTTCTAGGAATCCCAATCTGGGCTCACCAGTGCAAGATATTCCGGGCTGAAGTTTGGGATTTTTCCTGTTGCTTCCTTAGTCAGGGCATATGAATTGCAAATCACCTGAGGGGGCCTAGTTCCCTCCCCCTTGGAATCTGTTGGAAGTTGGTCCCACAAAGCTTTGGTGCAATAGAGCAAAAATCAGCCTTGGGGGAACTTTACTAAAGGTAGGTGGAGGGAATAGACTCAAGTGTAATTCTGAATGGTGTGTGTGTGTGCATGTATGTGCAGCTACTTTTACAAAATAGTAAATACAAACATTCTGGATCAATTTTCCCTCCCACCATATAGAAGTCCAAGGTGTTCAGTACTTGTTCTGCCACCTATTCCCAAGTGCCATCTCTCCATTAATACATTCAACTGGCTTGTTACAATACAAATGGGGCAAGAAAGAAAAGTTTACAATGAGTTTCCACTCTCCCCCCACAGTCTTAATTTTCTCTTCTGAGGCTTCACATGGCACCACCTTCCTTCTGCAGCTCTCACAGGCATCTGGGTAAATAGTAGGACTTGGGAAGATGTTCCACTCAGATTGCATGGTGTCTTTTTAGTGGATGGCTGGATTCAAAACTCAATTCCATGGCTCAAATGGATGGAGGCAGCATCTGGGTCTGTGTGTTCTGCTTCCAAAGGTTTGGGAGAGGATTGCAGGGCTGAAAGATACAAGAACAAGGTCTCCCCCCGCTTTCTGGGTGGACTCTACCAGGAGAGGCAGACAAAAGGTATGGAGAACAAAGGGCAGGAAAAGAATTGGAAGGGGGGTAGCTTGCAGGCAGTTTGAAAATGCTGAAAACTCCAAATAATTTTAAAAGCCTAATATTTTAAGATGTGCAACTTGCCAAGGGTAGGAGAACATTTATTCTAAAATAGACCACATCGTTTTAGAGATTGAGAAATGCTTATATATTTGGGATAAGAAAAGTTTCATAGTAGCATCACCAATAAGTGATAGGATACGAAAAGTAACTTAAGGAAATTATTTCCCCACACAAGCAGACTTGAGCTTCAAAAGGCTCTTGTAGATAGACACACATTTTTCAGGAAAAGGATAGATAAAACACATACAGTAAATGCAAGTGAAACTTTTCCAACAGATAAACTTAAAGCAATCCCTCCTAGTAACTTAAGGCTGTTCTTAAGCGTACACAGAGACAGAGAAAAACAAACAAACAAACAAACACAATTTTTTTTTCTTCACTCTGTTTGTTGGCCAGACAAACAGAGTGAGGTTTTTCCTTTTTGTGGCTTATTTTAAGCAGAATTTCTAGCAGACTTTAAAATTCTTTTTCCTTTGGATTTGAAACAGTTAACAGTCACATTTACCTCTCACACACAGACTTTGACAAACATATATACACAAAGACAAGCGAACAGAAGTCTTAGTTTTACACATCCTGGTCATTCCCACCATAAATTTCAGATAACTCAAGTTAGGGAAGGCACATATTTTAAACATACCACGTGGTTGCATAGAGAAGAGAGAGAGAGAGAGAGAATCACTATTTCTTATTTTCCCTTTTAAGTACCTTTATTTAGCCAAATTAGTTTCCCAGCAAAGCCCTAAGCAAAGTCTATTTTTCTTTCATACACTACACAGTCGAAGTCTCCTTGTGAGACTTCTTTCCTAATACAGTCGAAGTCTCCTTGTGAGACTTCTTTCCTAACACAGTCGAAGTCTCCTTGTGTGACTTCTTTCCTAACAGTCGAAGTCTCCTTGTGAGACTTCTTTCCTAACACAGTCGAAGTCTCCTTGTGAGACTTCTTTCCTAACACAGTCGAAGTCTCCTTGTGAGACTTCTTTCCTACCCTAAAGGGCACTACACAGTCGAGTCTCCTTGCGAGACTTCTTTCCTAACTTTGCTTTGCTTACAGGGCCTTACCAGCTAGTTGCCCAAATCCAATTCTTTCATTCACTCATTCCATTTCATTTTCACACAGCCTCTCCCTTTTCCCTAACAAAAGGTTCTGTGCTCTGGCCAACCCCCATGCTGTCCAGGTTCTGCCAATTAAACAGATCCTTTCTGCGGCTAGGAAAGACCAGAAGGAGCAAAATCCAACTGTGATTGGGGAAAAAAAGTCTTCTCACTCACACAAACAGAAATACACACATTTTCTTTGTTCCCCTGGGCTTTAAACTTAAAATTTAGAGGTACTCACCTTCATCTTCTTTCCAAAGCAGCCCTTGAGTTCAAACTCTCAAAACTCCCTTTACTACCCTAGCTCCACATGGGCAAGGCCTGGGAGACCCATCCACAGACACAAGGGGGTCTGCTGCCGGCAAGATGGGGCTTACCAGTCTCAGTCCATTGGAGAGGTTAGCTTGGAGTCCCATCTTGGGTGCCAAATTGTTAGAAGTAAAGTTTTCATCCTGGTTCATCCAAGCCGGGAATAAATAAGCAAACATGGTGACTGCTTTGGGAAGAAGGTTACAGTTTATTGCAGAAAGATGGTTCTTCAGGAAAGTGCAGAGGAGAGAGAAGGAGAGCAGGGGAGCGAAGGAGAAGGGCTGAGCACATGGGGCAGTAGGCTTTTATACCCCCCCTAGCCTTTTGTTTGGAAGTTTCCTGTTCCTGTGGCATGAACCTTGAGGCTGTTTCTGAGTGTTTGTCTAGGCCTTGATATCTGTGGTTTAATTCTATTATCATATCCTGCTTCCCAGGTGATGGGGCTGACTCCTAGTGTTTGGGTGGGGTGTGCAGATCTTCTCTTTTGTCTTCTTGATTGCTCTGGCTCCAACTTTCTGATGGTTTTACATTTGCATTTGTATGGGCCTAGCTCTTGCTTGGGGCAGAGAGATAGATTTAGGGCCAGGTTTGGTTTTAAAAAGTCCTTTTGAGGAAAAATATATTTTTCTGCCCTTTTTAATATTTCTTCTCTGGGCTAACTTTCATCACTTCCAATGTAATGTTATACTGTATCTGGTGAATTACTTCACCAGGGTTCTTTAAAGTCACCTTTAAAGGATCCATGAGTACCGTATTTTCCGGCGTATAAGACGACTGGGCGTATAAGACGACCCCCAACTTTTCCAGTTAAAATATAGAGTTTGGGCTATACTCGCCGTGTAAGACTACCCCTCTTCCATGAGGGAGGGGGAAAGGGAGCACAGTTTCTGAGTTGTCATTGGCCACCTGTAAGTCCAAATGAGTAGCTCAGGGTGTGTGCGTGCATGTGTAGGCATGCGTGTGACTCCCTGGGTCCCTTCCATTGCCCCCCCCCCCAGTAGCAAACTTTGGCTTGGAGCAAGCAGGCTGCACACAGGGATCTCCTCCTCTCAGTCTTCCACCCTGCGAATCCTCCACAGCCTCTCCAAGCTGAGTGAGCTTTAGCCTGCCTGTTTGTCAAAGGCTCTGCCTTGTCAATCGCACACACACCTTGATGAAAATTGCCCTGCCTGCAAAAGGACTTCTCAGCAGTTTTTTAAAGCAACACTACCAAGAATGAAATTGGAGACAGCCAGAATGTTTAGGGAAGAAGGAAAGGAAGCAGTTAATAAACCAAGTAAGAAAGGCATTCGCCCTTTGAAAACTTGCATTTCCACAAATGTGATAAGTTGCCCCCTTTTCAGGTAATGGGGGGGAGTAAATGCTTTCCTTTTAATTTGTTATTAAAACTCAGTGCACTACAGTACTTATAGATGGGAGCCAGATTGACCAGCCAGGATCTGTCATAAATAACACCACAAATGCACCATGCAAGTTTATTTAGGCGGGGGGGGGGGGGAACTGCTTGCATAAGCTTGGTGGAAGTCGACAGGCGAAAGGATTGTGTAGCTGTTTTCTGTCCCCACTCCATTCCTGCTTCGTAAATCCGAGAGGAATTTAGCTGACACCCCTCCCCTTCCAGACCCATAAGCTCCGCCTCCCCCAAGCTACTCTCACAGGCAGTGAGAGGTAAACGCTGAAAAGCCTGCATGAAGAAGCACTGAGAAGTGCCTCGAATGGACGCAGATGCTTAGGTTTGTTTTCATTATATAAAAAAAACCACCCTACAACTCTTTTCCCCCCTTCCCCATTACATGGGCCATCCCTTTCTACTTCCTTTGAATGAATTAATCAGGGGATGGCCACTACCAATCCGCAGTTTTGGAGGGGTGGGCAAGGAATTGGGATGCAAAAGGGAGGGAAGAAGAGAAGAGACGGTTTGCAATGTAGCATTATAGAATGGGGATTAAACCTCCAGGAAATCTTACTATCACGACAGCCAGATAATGCCTATCATACTCCCAGTATAGAGGCTGGAAAGAGATATCTTTAGTTGATCGGCTGGTTTTAATAATAACCCTAGGACTCTTTTTGAGTGAGAGAGAGAGGGGGGGGGAGAGAAAACTTGCTGAGTAAATATCTTTCCGGCGTATAAGACGACCCCCGACTTTTGCGAAGATTTTAAGTGTTTAGAAAGTCATCTTATACGCCGGAATATACGGTACCCCTCTTCTATTGCCCTCTTGGGCCCATATAAGAGGGTCCACTTTTCCTTGAGCTTCCTCACTCAAGGTCATAATATTTACAATTATTTCTCTTTCATTTCCCATAATAACAATCCCCAATTTACCAATTAAGTACCCCCTGGCCAAATTACAGCTCCATTTAACCAATACAAAGTTCAGGTCCTTTTACTACTGTCTGGACCATAGCAGATTTAAATATTGTTGCTTCTACTACATGTCCATAATTCCCTGATCCTTAATCTTCCCTTTCCCAATTTGCATTCCTGGAGGTAAAAGTTCAGGGTAAATCTGGTGGTCCAGAATCCACCGAATACACCCTTTCCTCCTCCAGGGATCCAACCTTTAAGGTTTATCAGGGGTTCCTAAAAAGCTGGACCAGAAAACAGATTAGTCCCCTGACACCCCTAATCCTCAAAATTCACCAAATTTGCTAGTTCTTCCCCCTCCTTCCTCTTAAGGTACTCATTTTCCCAGTGTCCTTCCTCCTTACAAAAGGCACATTTGTTTATTTATTTAAGGACTGGGGAAAATTTTTCTCCTAGAGATTTATATCCCCTGGTGCCAACTGGCTGTCCTCACCCCCAGCCTGCCTTTCCTAATTACTCTTCCTCTTTGCTGGCCTGTTTGCAATAATTGAGCCATGATTTTTATCTTATCTTATGTTTATCTCTCTCCTCTTCTCACTTCGCATATACTTTCTGAGCCTCTTTTACCGCTAATAAATCTTCTATTGTTTTAGTTTTCCCTCTGTCTAATTTCTGCATTTGTACCCTAATACCTTCCCATGCTTTCCATTGGTCCTAAAAACATTTCTAACCTGTTTTCCTACTTCAATAGAATCTTCTATTAGTTTGGGCAATTCTTTCCTAGATTGCCTGATTTCAAAAGCTGTTAGGGGGGACAATTCCCCCCCCCTTTGGAGAGAGGTTTTCTCCTCTCTTGTTACCTTCCAAACTATAGGAACCTCAAGAAATACATAGCTTTCTACTTAACTCTTTCACACAAAATAGCGGATCAGAGATCTCGCCTTTTCATCCTGGCCAGGCATAAAACTTACCCCCAGCTCCTTTCTTTTTCTCTCTCTCTTTTTCTCCCTCTCTTTAGAAATGAGTCAATACAATCCCCAAACACACAGACCATTAAACATACTTTCCACTTTAAATCTCCACTTTTACTCTTTTAGGGCTCTTGTAGCTTGTTCTCTAGGCAATGGGGAAATGCAAGGAGTGTTCCTGATAGACTTTAACCACTGCCTATCCATTCCCCATCGCTCTAAGCTAAGCTGAGAAGCCCAATTTAATTTATTGGCTGGCCAAACATGTACTTAGGTCAAATATATACTGTAATGTATCATCCTTCCTTTGTTCAAATGCCTTGTTTAAAGCATTGACTTAAAACACTTCAACATTCTCCCTAAGGGATTCCCATCTCCCTAAGGGGGTTCATTCCAGAATGTAAATACCTTTCCTCTTTTTCCTTATTGGCCGGCACACTGGCTGGGGAGGCGTCCCTCCTCTTCAAACTCTTATTGCCCATTAACACCTCTCTGATATACAGATACCCCTCTGGTATCTTACCTGTCAGGCTGAGTTGAAGTCCTTCCTTAGGTCGGCCGACTTTCCCTTAGGTTTTCACTGGGTCCTGGCTTTCATCTCGGGATCTCCAATTCCTCCTTGTTTGAGCAGGGGCAATCCGACCTTTAGGGCTGGGAAAAACTTACCCAGGTGCGCACTCCCCTTTCGAATATCCCCGGCTGCCAAAGATGGAACGGATGGGGGGAGCGACGTTGATGGCGGCTACCTTGTAGCCGTCCTCCTGGGATGGCGTTAGATCCGCGGTGTGCAGCGAAAATCAGCTGGCCCGCAGCTCGGAAATCCCCATCCCGGGCGAAGGGAAGGGGCAGAGATTGCAAGAATAGAGGTAGAACCTCTTAGCCCCCTCTGGATTTTTCTTTTGAGGGGACAGAAAGAGCGTTCCCTCGGAGTTCCTGCTTTCTCCGCCTCCCAGCTGTTTTTGCCTCTTCGGAGACAAAAGGAAACGCCGCTACCAGCTCCGCGCTTAAAGTGTTCTGGTGAGTAATTTTTAAAGCGGACAGAGCAGTTTAAAGGATTTTTTTTTAGGTTAGTATTTTATTTTAAATTTTTCTTTTTAGTTGACTTTGATTCTTTTGTTTCTTTTTTGCTGGTACGGAAAGTGAAAGTAAGATGGCGTTTTGAAAGTACTTTGTTCTTTGTTCTTTTGTTCTTTATTTTTTTTTTCCCCTGGAAAGACAATATGGACTTAAATGAATATATTTACTGCTTCTAATTTTCTCCTTTATCTTTTGATTGTGTTTTGGATACTTTTCTTGGCTTTTTTTAAACTTTAAGAATTTTAGTATTTTTTTTTCCTTTTTTTTGTCTCCTCTTTCCTTTTAAGAGGAAAGAGAGAGAGAAGAACACTTTGAAAAATGGCTTCAAAGAGGCAACCGGCCTCTATACTTTCTAAGGTGGTTTCCTCTCCTACAACTTTAACTGTACAACAACAACTTAAACCTACACCATCAGTATTGCTTCCACCCTCTCCTCCTTTGCCAGGTTCATCTGCACAAGAGATTAAAGATATAATGGGAAATGCTGTATGCAACACATTCATCAATGGCAGACCTTCAGGCAGTCTTCTCCAGGCTCCTGGTTAAGGGAGATGGCAAAGTTCCTGACCTGGAATGTTAACGGCCTTAACTCCCCTCAGAAAAGAAAGAAAATCTTTCACTACTTAAAACAACATAACAATGATATTATCTGCCTGCAAGAAACTCATATTTTACTTAAAGATCAAAAATATTTAGTTAATGGTCGTTTGGGCTCACACTTTGTATCTCCTGCCCCTGGGAAAAAAGGGGGAGTGGTTATTTATGTTAAGCAAAATTTACCAGTTTGTCTGGTAGAATCAGATCCCCAAGGAAGATATGTAATGGTTGAACTTGGTTTATATGGTAAGAAAATACTTCTTGTGGGACTGTATGCACCAAACCAGCAACAAGAACAATTTTATAAACTGTTACATCAGAAAATAATTTCGCTGGACTATAGATCCGTTATATTAATGGGGGACTGAAATGGTGTTTTGGATACACAAAGGGACAAAAAAGGCTCTTCTACCCTTTTTAAACAGGCTAAATTACCTAAAGCTTTTTTTGATCTGAAAGAGGACTGGGAATTGAGAGACTACTGGCGTGAACGTAATCAAGAGGAGAGAGACTTTACCTTTTTTTCAGATAGACATCAATCTCTTTCAAGAATTGATTTTTTTTTTATTACAACTGACTTATATAATAGGGTAAAGAACGTAAAAATTTTTCCTAGGACATTGACGGATCATAGTCCGGTTTGGATGGAGTTGATTCATGAAAAAGAGGAGAGGAGATCCTGGAGGGTGAATGAGAACTTATTTAGACAAGAAAAGAATGTTCAAAAGTTAAAGGACTGTTTAAAGGATTATGTTGTTTTGAATATGCATAAGGGGACATCAACATCAATGGTATGGGATGCAGGTAAAGCTTTTATGCGTGGAATTCTGATAAAAATGAACAACGTTCATAGACAAAAGCAGATTCAGAAGCGTAAGGAATTGGAAGAGGAGATTAAATTAAAAGAAAAGTTTTTGATTCTAAATCCTTCAGATGAAAAGATTAAGGAATCTATAAAGCTTTTAAGAGCACAATTTAATATGCTGATGGCTGACCAATCTGCAACTAATCTTTTGTTTATGAAACAAAATACATTTTGTAATGCCAATAAACCAGGGAGATGGTTGGCTTATCAATTAAGAAAGAAACAGAGACAGAGAATAATAGATAAAATAAATTATAATGGTAAATTAGTGTATCAGAAGGAACTGATTAAGAAATCTTTTTTAGACTACTATCAAAAATTATATAAGACTACTAATGTACAAATTTCAGACATAAATAAATATTTAAGTGAGGCTAACTTTCCTAAATTGACAGAAGATCAGAAGCAAGAAATTAATGGTCCAATTACCAATGAGGAGATTGTGACGGTTATTAAGCAATTAAAATTAGGTAAAGCGCCAGGTACGGATGGCTTGACATCTATTTATTATAAAACTTTAGTTGAAGAGGTGACTCAACCTTTAGTTGAGCTTTTTAATAATATATTGCAGGGTGCAGAGATCCCTCCATCATGGCGCAGTGCTTTTATATCCTTGATTCCAAAAGAGGATCAAGATCTTACTTTACCAAGGAATTATAGACCTATATCTCTTTTAAATGTAGATTATAAGATTTTTGCAAAAATTTTAGCTAATAGGCTTATGAAGGTTGTGCATCAGCTTATACATAAGGATCAATCGGGTTTTATAATTGGCAGGTATATGAAAAATAATGCTAGACAAATTATTAACATATTAGAATATTTAGATAAGAACAACCAAGTCCCTGCAGGGCTGATATTTTTAGATGCTGAAAAAGCTTTTGATCAATTGAATTGGCATTTTATGTTAAGAGCAATTGAGGAGATGAATTTTGGAGGGAAAATATTACAAGCTTTTACTGCTATATATCAAAAGCAAACGGCACAACTTATTGTTAATGGGGGTTTGTCAGAGGTTTTTACAATAGAAAAAGGTACTAGACAGGGATGTCCTCTGTCACCTTTGCTGTTTGTTTTAACATTGGAAATTTTGTTGATTAAAATCCGAGAATCGCAGGTAATAAGAGGAATAGAAGTTAATAAAAAAGAGTACAAGTTAAGAGCTTTTGCAGATGACTTGGTGGTTACTTTATCTCAACCTACCTATTCTGTAGTTAACTTATTACAGCTGATTCGTCAATATGGACTAGTTTCGGGCTTTAAAATTAATAATAATAAGACTAAAATATTAGCTAAAAATATGACTATTCAGGACAAACAGATTTTGGATTTGATTACAGCCGCAAGGCTGCTAGTAGGTCAATATTGGAAGAAGGAATCTTTGCCTACTTTGCAAGAGTGGTTTTTTAAAGTATCTTATTTGGTGGAAATGGCAAAGATTTCGGCTTTCTTAAAAGAGCAAACGCAAGAGAAATTTTTTGCTGTATGGGAAAAATGGATAAATTTTATACAATTTAAATTGGATATGAAAAAATACCATTTAGCTTTTTTATAACTTGTATAAAAACTCTACTTTTTTTTCCTTTCTTTGTTTTTTTTTAAATATTTTTTCTTTTTAAGGTTTATAATTCTTTATTCATATATATTTTGTTCTTAACTATCTTATAATTTTGTTAACTTCTTTTAATTAAGCCTATATTCTGCTCTGGGAAGCTCAGGGGGGGGGAGGGAGGGGGTGATTTGGGAGGGGTTGGGGGAGGGTTGTATTGTTTTGGTTTTTTTGTCTTTTTTTTGTTTTATTGTAGTTGTCATTGTTTTTTTTCTGTCTTTGTAAAAGTTTTTTAAAAAAATTTCAATAAAAAAGATGGAACGGATGCAAATCCCGGAGGAGCCCCCAAGGCTGTTATGTGCTCCTGGCTACTTTCCTTCGTGACCAGAGGCAAGCTCGCCTGACCAATAACCAGCCAAGACACAGTGAAAGCCTTTTGTTTCGTTTATTGCAATAAGCGGGGAGAGAAGCTTTCAAAGCTTAGTTCTCTCCAAAGTTTTAACCCAAAATAATTCCTTCTTTTATTCATCCCTATCACCGGCCGCTACAGCCCTCCTCTTTCCCCATTGGCTGAGGTAGTATGAGGTTACACTCTTTCCGTCCGCCTATACACATTTCCTGATAACATACTAAATCATATTCACATATACAATAAGAATAAGAAAAAATATTTTCTTATGCTTATTTTAAACTCAATATATATATTTATGTCCCCATTAAACAATAAGCTCTTTTCCTGCTTTTCTATTCATTGTGTCTCTCTTCTTATCTTATTTGGCATGGTTTCCTGCTTTCCTATACTTCCTGGCTAGCCATTTCCTATATATTTTTATAGCTTCTCTTCTTGCTTTCTCAGACCCAGCTATTTTTGCCTATATGGTTATCTTACTTCCTTAATGTCTTCCTGACTCTCACCATCTGTATTTTTCTTTATTCATTTCCATTGTATTGTAGGTTTTAACTGTCTCTGAAGATTTATCATATTAATGTATATTTATCAAGGACATACAAATAACAAATCAGAAGAATGATTTTGAAAGCCTTATTTGGTTTTATAAACAGGATGTGTTGAACTACTGAAGCTGTTCCTGAAAGGAGATAGAGAAAGTGATAAGAAATCAATTTGTGGGATATCATTTGACAGGATTAAAGATTATGCTTTAAAAAATAAATGGAAGATAAGTGAACTTATTTGACCAGGGTTAAAATATATGTGTTGCAGTTTCTGTTTCCTATTTAATGACCAGGGCTGAATGATAAGGCTTTAAAGATCTGTGTATAAATGTGGAGGGATTTATTCTGCTTTTCTTTTTAGAGGAAGGGATAACTTGGAATACAAAATGGATTTGTATGACTAAAGTTAAAATAAGTTATTATTTCTAATAGCTCTTCACTGCTCTTTGCTGATTAAAATTGAGTTTTTATAATTTGATCATTGATAAGGAATGAGATATGAGATCATTTTTAAAATTGAAATAAAAGAAAAAGTATTAGTTTGCTGTTACTGTTTCTACTTATCTGGAGGGGGAGTCATTTTTATATATCTTTTATTTTTTACTTTATTTTTTTCTATCT
The DNA here is from genome assembly GCA_039797435.1 of Crotalus adamanteus. NCBI lineage: Eukaryota > Metazoa > Chordata > Lepidosauria > Squamata > Viperidae > Crotalus > Crotalus adamanteus. Next base: position 7,240,438 of record CM077935.1, on the reverse strand, counting down.
CTTTGCACTTTTTTCTTTACCCTTTAGGTTTTTCTTCGTTTGAATTAGTTTATCTTCATATCTGTAACCTTTAACAACATTGTTTTAATAAATAAATGGTTAATATATTAGTCTACTATGCTACGTAGAAAACACAAAAATTATAGAAAAGTTGAACCCTCTTAGAATAGATAAATACATTTGTTTGTTAAAGTCGGAATCATGCTTCAAGGAATGCAGTCTTTCAGAAAAGTACCGGTAATGTTGTAGAATTGAAAGACTTGAGTCAGCTCTTTCCAGGAAAGGGAAGTTTATTGCGCAGGTTCAGAGAGCCATCGTGGCTAAAAATTCTGAACGAAAGCCTGATCATTGATGACCATTTTTATAACCCTTCAAGCAGAGTTATTTCCTGAGCAGGTCACATTCCTCACATGGTTACATTCTATAGGTCCTTATTCTAACATAGAAAAACTACTAGACAGATCTATAATCGATAGCTCCTCGTTTACATTGGAATGCTTTTAGTAATATATCAAGTGTTAAGCAGTTTAGTTACACCATGTGACAGGCAGTTAGTAATATATCATGTGCAGAGCTGGGAACAGGATGTCTGGCCATCCTAAATTTAAGAGTTGTCTAGTAAGCAAAACAAACCTCCCTTTTACCCACATTTTTGTTGGGCCATCTGCCTTTTATACACATCCTTTGTCGGACCATCAGTATTTTTCCAGGTACCACTTTATTCCCCCCTGATGAGACTTATCTCATCCTTGTAGATAAGTTTCATTCCGTAACACTGGGGTCTGATGTATTTATGTTGTTATATTCTTGTCTCTGGAATTCCCACATAGCCATAACCTGAGCTGTAGCTTTTCTCTCTGCAAGCAGGGACACTCGTTTAGGTAGTGTTATGTTGTGCATCATTGAAAAGGTACATTGCAGAAGACAACAGCTGCTGATTAGAATAGCCATAAAAATGATTACTGCTCTTATGATGTTTCCAATAAGGCCTATTGGGAGCCAAGACCATAAGCTACTCCACCAATTTCCCAGGGAATCTATTTGCAGCTCTGAGGCCATTTTATGGAGTACTTTGATTTGTTTATTTATGACAGGGGATTGATCTGAGAGGTTAAAACAACACATCCCCTCAAAGGCCTCACATCCCATATGTTGGCGAAGTAAAAGATAGTCGATGGCTGCCCTATTTTGCAAAATGGCCTTACGTAATTCTATCATCTCCTGATTGATGGCAGACAAGGCTATTGAAGTGGCATTTATAGTTTTAGCCAAGTTGCAGGCCACAGAATTTATATTGACATGGGCCCTCAGAGCAAGTGCAGGAACTCCCACTAATGAGACAGCCAAAGCATTGTATTCTGCTGCATTTAGAAGAGTGCGGGATGACTCACAATTCTCTGTTAGTACCTCGGCCCTTTTGTATCGTGTGGTGTTAGGGGAGGTGAAAAGAGATCTATCTGGTAGAAAGGTAGTCAGTCTGCTTAGACAACAATATGATGTGCTTATGTTGGCAGGAATATAATTGAAAGTGTCTTTCCCACAAGTGAAGAACCACCCTTCAGGTAACCATATGTTTGCATACCCAAAAGACATTGTTTGGAAAGATGTGCAATTTAGCCTTTCTTGGCTCACTTTCAGGCAATGAGGTGAAGGTGTATTCTGCTCACACCCCGTGATATGTGCACATTGTAAGTCTTCTGGAATGGCTACGTTAGGAGTATGTAAAGCTAAAGCATCAGTGGGTAGAAACTTGGAAATGTGACCCCAGCTGTACATTGTTTCATAGCCTATATGTTCTTTAAACTCGTGGTGACTGAACTCCTTGGCTGCTGTGACAGGAACACATATGGGTATTAAACATGTGGACAGCAGATTCTCCATGTCATATGCTTCAGAAAGGCAAAAATCAGTTGTGTTGGCTAGTTTAGCCAATTGGACCCACAAATTATATTGCATCCTTGACTCCAATGGATGGGGCATATCCTTATTCTGCTGGGACCTTTTACTTTGCTTTCTCTCTGGGCGCTTCCTCGGGGGTTTTGGATAGTTACTCCAAATTCCACCGGGATAACATGTACGATGCAAGTCCCCTTCCATCCCGTCTTCAACTGCGAGACTAGGGTGACCCGCTCCCATCCCCAGAATAAGGGAGGCCCACACTCCAGAGTAACAGGAGGAGGAGGCTTCTTATATGGGGCCTTTACACATATGCCTTTCCTAAGAATATACCCAACATACTGACAGGCTTCGGGATTGACAGGTTGTCTTGTCATACAGGCTTCTTTAACTATTCTGTCAAATGCTTGGGGAAATTGACAAGGATGAGGCCAGCTACCATTCCAGCATTCTGGGGAAAGTCCAATAGGGGGGTGACCTTCACAAGTGCCCGTGCCTATAGCATAAGATTGAATAATGCATGGAGCTTCTTCTGGCTTGCTCCATTGGCCTAAATTAGAAAGAGAAACATTATTACATGCAACAATAGTACTATATAAAAGCAGAAGGAAGCCTTTCATCCTTTCTTCTCCTGTGTGTAGAAAGCCAGCTTCCGGGTGTGGCTTAGCAGGGGGTTGAATTTCAGCCAGACAGCCGTAGATATATGTGCAGGATACACTTGTGCTAATACAATATCTGGTTTACAAACAATAAAATATTCCTTAAACGTTTCTTCTCCCGTGCGTAGAAAGCCAGCTTCCGGGTGTGGCTTAGCAGGGGGTTGAATTTCAGCCAGACAGCCGTAGATATATGTGCAGGATACACTTGTGCTAATACAATATCTGGTTTACAAACAATAAAATATTCCTTAAACATACTAAACACGTTTAAGAGTGAGTTTGGTGGGAACCTTGGGTTCCCTGTTCACTGTCCACAGAGGTTCTGCAGCTGCTTTAACTCTGGTCCAGTGAATCCAAGATTTAGATTCTGCAATCTTTATTGCTAAAGGGGAGGCCATTATTACTTCATAAGGTCCTTTCCATCTCCCCTCCAGTTGTTCATGTTTCCAATGTTTCACCCACACCCTATCCCCTGGTTTAAAGGGATGACATCTTGTTATTAGTTTAGGAGGTGTTTGTTCAACAACATAATTCCTAAGTTTTTCCACTTGCTTATTCAGTTCCTGCACCATTTTCAGAGCCCATACTCCCCCCTGATGGCCCAAATCAGGCCATCCAGCCAAACTTCTTCTCAGTAGCGTAGGAGGACGCCCAAACATCAGCTCATATGGGGATAGGTTGTATTGTCTACGTGGAGCACATCTCACAGCGTAGAGAGCTAAGGGCAATGCATCAGGCCATTTCAGGTGACTTTCAGCATAGATCTTAGTAATTTTCTCTTTCAGTGTGCGATTCATTCGTTCAGAATTCGAACCGGACTGAGGATGAAAAGCACAATGAAACCGCCATTTGGATCCCACAGCAGTAGCCACTGCTTGATTAACTTGATGAACAAACTCAGGACCATTATCAGAGGAAATAAAAGACGGGCAACCAAAACGAGGTATTAGTTCTTTTAACAATAGTCTTGCCACTTCCCTGGCTTGTTTAGTCTTTGTAGGGAAAGCCTCTGGCCAGCCAGTGTATTTATCCACAAATACCAATAAAGCTTTGTATAGTCCACATCTTGGCATGTCTGTAAAGTCAACCATGACAGAGTCCATAGGAAAGCAAGAAACAGGTATGGTCCCAGGTGGTAGTAGGGGCCCTTGTCGAGGATTGACCTTAGCACAGATGCCACATTGTGAAACCACTCGAGCAGCTATCCCAGCCGACCCATGTACATAGTAATCCCTCCCAATAGCAGCATCCAATCCAGTTTTCCCCATGTGTGTTGTTTCATGTGCTGCCTGAAGTAAAGCCCATGCTGAAGATTGAGGGACAAAAATACGTCCATCAGGCAAAAGATACCACCCATCCCTAATAGTAGCTTTGAGATCATTCACTGCTTTCACACACTCCTGCTGAGAGTATGTTGGTTTAATGATAGGAGGCAAGTCCCCTATGTCTATTGCCACACATATTGACAGATCAGGAATGGGCCCTGTTTTCATTGCCACCTTCTTAGCTTCCAAGTCAGCTCTTCTATTCCCCTGAGCCACCCGATCCACCCCTTGCTGATGTCCTTTGCAATGCATCACAGAAACTTTTGCTGGTTTCTGCACAGCATCGAGAAGTCGCTTGATCAAATGTCCATGCAACACATGTTTGCCCGCAGAATCCCTGAATCCCCTTTCCTTATACACAGCCCCATGAGCATGCAGAGTCAAAAAAGCATATTTACTATCTGTCCAGACATTTAAAGTTTCCCCTTCAGCTCTTTCCAATGCCCTAATTAATGCCCACAATTCTGCCACTTGAGCACTGCCGCTTGCTCCTAGCGGACTACTTTCCACCACTTCCTCATCATTCACAATCGCATATCCAGAAACCCTCCTCCCATCCTGCATGTAACTCGAGCCGTCTATATACCAATTCAGGGCAGCATCCTGAAGAGGAATATCAGATAAATCCGGACGGCTTGAATATACAGTTTCCAAAACTTGCAAGCAGTTGTGTTCTGAATCCACTTCTGTGGGCAATAGGGTGGCAGGGTTTAGCCGGTTAGACACCACTAATTTCACTTGAGGGTTTTCAATCATCATCGCCTGATACTTAAAAAGCCTTTGACTGCTGATCCACAAATGCCCTTTATTATCCAAGATAGAATGAACTGCATGAGGGGTGTGGACACTTATGGGACATGAGAAGGTCAATTTATTACAATCCTGTAAAAGGACTGCTATAGCAGCAAGAACCTTCAGACAATGTGGCCAGCCTTGGGCAACCCCATCTAATTGCTTAGATAAGTAAGCCACCGGGCGTTGCCACTGTCCTAATTGTTGAGTTAACACCCCCAAGGCAACATTCTTCCTGGTATCAACATACAAATTGAAAGGCTTTTCTAAGTTAGGCAAGGCTAAAGCTGGAGCTGATGTGAGGGCTCGTTTCACTTCCCTAAAGGCATTCTTTTGTTCTCCCTCCCATTCAAAAGGTTCTCTATCACCTCCTTTTGTAGCTGAATAAAGAGGTGCTGCTAATAGAGCAAAATTTGGTATCCATATCCTGCAAAACCCTGCCAGACCTAAAAAGCCCCTCAGTTGCCGCCTATTAAGGGGTTCAGCAATAGCTAGCACAGCTTGTTTCCTCTCCCAGCCTAAAGCCCTGTGCCCTTCCTCAATCTCATATCCCAAATACTTCACCTTCCGTCTGACTAACTGTGCCTTCTTTTTGGAGACCCTATAGCCGCACTTCAACAGTAAGTGTAAAAGAGATTCCGTGTTCTCCCAGCATGTCTCTTCAGTTCTGCCTGTCACCAGCACATCATCTACATATTGCAGAAGCGTGTCACCCCTCTGTCGGGGCACAAAATGCTGTAAATCTTCTGCTAAGGCTGTTCCAAACAGGGTAGGTGAATTTTTTAAGCCCTGTGGCAGCCTGGTCCAGGTATACTGTGCTTTTTGCCCAGTATTTGGATTTTCCCACTCAAAAGCAAACAACGGCTGGCTAGCCTTGTGAATAGGAATCGTGAAAAAAGCATCTTTCAAATCCACAACTGAAAACCACTTTGCAGTTGGAGGAATCAAGCTCAACAACGTGTAGGGGTTGGGCACAACAGGATGGATCGTGACAGTTATGGAGTTTATGAGTCTTAGGTCCTGTGCTGGTCGAAAGGAACCATCGGGCTTTTTAATAGGCAAATTAGGGGTGTTCCAAGGTGATTGGATGGGCACCAAAATGCCTGCTTTTAAATAGTTTTGGATGCTCTCATATATAGCAGTTATAGCCTCCTTGGAGCAAGATCTCTGCCTGATACGCACAGGCGTTGCTAAAGGTTTCGTTTCCACAATCACAGGGGGGTGGTGAGCTGTGAAACCAGGGGGGTTATCCTCAGCCCACAGCCCCGGCACTCCAAACTCCCTCCATGTCTCATCCACAACCTCCTCTTCCACAGTCCTGTTAACCATCAATCTCCACATTGCCTCTGGCTGGTGTTTAATCTGAAGTGTTTGTCGTCCCTCATCAAAAGAAATAGTGGCCCCTAGCTTGCTAAGTAGGTCCCTACCTAGCAGGGAAACCGGACATTCGGGGACAAATAAGAACTCGTGTTGAATCTTTGAGCCCTCAAACACACACGTGACAGGCTGTAAGACCGAACGCCCTAGAATCTCCTGACACTCCTTGAATCTGAATTTTATGGAGTCCTATTTCAGCAACTTGATTATTCACAACTGATCTGCCTGCTCCAGTATCCACCAAAAACGTTGTCTTTTTGCCCCCTATATTTAAAGTAACCAATGGCTCAGGGGGGGCTTCCTCCAAGCCAGGTCCCCGTCAATCCGACCAGTTAGTTCCTGCCAATCCAATTCCTTCAATCTCCCTGTCTCTATTCCAATCTCTCCCATTCCTCGAACCATCTCTTACATTCCCTGGAGCCCCTCTCTGCCCTCTACCCATGAATGGGGAGCGCATGGGGGGCCCACTGCCAACACCTCCACAGCCTCTTCCTCCTCTTCCTCTCCAACCTCTACCTCGCATCTGCCTTTTTGGACATTCTCTTTGCCAATGCCCTTCCTCCTTACAATTAGCACACTGATTAGGTCCCAGCATGATCCCTCCTTGCAATGCCACAGCCAACAACTCAGTTTTCTTATGCATTCTAGCATTTCATTCCTGTTTTTCCACCTTATCCCTATTAACAAACACTTTTCTAGCCACCTCCAACAATTCTGTAGTGTTCTTTCCTAATGCTCCCTCCAGCCTCTGCAACTTCTTTCTTATATCTTCATAACTCTGCGCTATGAATCTCTCATTCAACATCCGCACATTGTCTGCACTCCTTGGATCCACCTGTGTATAAAGCTCATAAGCTTCAATCAACCTCTGCAAGAAACTTTCCGGACTTTCATCTGCTTCCTGCATCACTAAAGAGGGTTTTGACATATTCACAGGAGGCTTTCCAGCCTTGCGAAGAGCCTCCACCACTAGATTCTGATATTTGTTTAACAAAGTCATGTGTGCTGGATTTTGTGCATTCCATTCAGGGTCCTTTTCTGGTGCCCTGGCTTCCATCTCTGGCTGTATATCCCGCACAGCCGGCAACCTATCCTTCAAACACTGCCTAACCGCAGTTCTCCACTTCTCCTTTTCCTCAGGAGTCAACAAAGTATCTAACAACTGTTGCACATCCTGCCACGTTGGATTATGGGTGCGCATAATGGTCTGAAACAAGCTTGCCATTTCAGCCGGCTTAGTAGTCAAAGGGCCAAAATGTTCCTTCCAGTTCAAAAGATCCGTCATAGTGAACAGAACATACTGGAACATGGACTTAATCTGTACGGCTCTCTGCTGATCTGGCACTGCCTGGTCCACCTGCCTCAAGGGAGCTACCACTTCAGGTCTTACAGCCTTAGCCTTTGCAGCAGCCGCTCGCGTCACAATGCCAGATGCCACAGCCGTTCCTGCATCGCTTTCTATCTCATCCTCTTCACCCAGCTCCTTCCTAACTTCCAAAGGGAAATCTGTCTCCCGTAGCTCCCTTTCCTCCGTAGGGGCCGACGGCTTCCCTTTCTGTTTTCGTCTCACAGCTGGCTGCCTTTCTTCAGACACAGCAGGGGCAATCAGCCCTTCCTCCGGCAGAGCGGCTGCTGCCACAGCCGGCACTGGGAGGGAGGGGGAGAGAGGTGGAACGTAGGGAGGAGGTCTGAGAATCAACTCCTCTACCTCCATCCTTATCTCCTTCTTAGCATCTGACACCTTGGTTTCTGAAATCTTCACATCCTTCACTCTTTTAGTTCGCACTTGAAGCTTTTTTTCTTTGGGTCTAGCCACACACAAACGAACCATCTCAGCCTGACACTCCAACAAATCCTCTGCCTGTCCTGCAACCGCATCCCCCCACTGATCAATATACTGAAATTGGTTAGGATATTTTTCTTCATTTGCTGCTATCAGGGAGGTTAGGTTATCAATGATTTGAAGGTTAAAAGTTCCCTCTGGGGGCCACCCCACATCCATGAAGGGCCATTGATATTCACACAGATACCTCAGTCTATCCTTAGTTACTTTAGGGTAAGGGACCCTATACTGGGTACGATTAAAATAATTATCAAATCCTTTTAACATGCATTCCAGCGGGGTGCTGGGAACGCTACTACGCCCCCCCATCCTAACACACTGCCAATGACCTACAGCGCCGGACGTTCCAACGGTCACTAGTAGGGAATGCACTGGCTTAACCACCCACACAACCTAACACGGACTTCTTTAGGATCGCCGTCCCGAGTCCAGGGGAGTGATCAGGCCCCCTCTTCTATCTTCAAATGAGATAGGTACCATTACTTTAAACACATACTCGCCTGCCTTGTAGTTACACCCGTCCTGGCCAGGAGTTGGTTCAGACTTCCTTTCCTTTCCCAAAGGGTTCTTGGACTGGCCTTCAGTACTGTCGGCTCTGCTGAGAAGCCACAGCTGTCTCCTGGAGGAAACACAGCCCCACGGCGCCTGGAGAATTGTTCAGAGATGGCTTACCAGCAGATCCGAAGGGTCAAGCCGTCCTCAGCGAAATATCGCCTCACTCAAGCTTTTCCCGGCCAATGCACCAGAAAATGTTGTAGAATTGAAAGACTTGAGTCAGCTCTTTCCAGGAAAGGGAAGTTTATTGCGCAGGTTCAGAGAGCCATCGTGGCTAAGAATTCTGAACGAAAGCCTGATCATTGATGACCATTTTTATAACCCTTCAAGCAGAGTTATTTCCTGAGCAGGTCACATTCCTCACATGGTTACATTCTATAGGTCCTTATTCTAACATAGAAAAACTACTAGACAGATCTATAATCGATAGCTCCTCGTTTACATTGGAATGCTTTTAGCAATATATCAAGTGTTAAGCAGTTTAGTTACACCATGTGACAGGCAGTTAGTAATATATCATGTGCAGAGCTGGGAACAGGATGTCTGGCCATCCTAAATTTAAGAGTTGTCTAGTAAGCAAAACAAACCTCCCTTTTACCCACATTTTTGTTGGGCCATCTGCCTTTTATACACATCCTTTGTCGGACCATCAGTATTTTTGCAGGTACCACTTTAGTAATGCAACGCAACGAGCTAAACACTTTCCTTCAGTGACGTCATAGCCAGATTTGCCGGTGCTTAATGGCTTTTAAGGACCGAGGAGAACATCTCTCCTCCCTTCAGACTGAATAAATTTGCATCGTGAGCCCCGCCTCCTCCCCGCTTCGGCCAGCTAGGGGGCTAATTAACGAGTGACGATTGGCATATTTGAATTCCTACGGAGCATCTTCATAAAGTGGTACCTGGAAAAATACTGATGGTCCGACAAAGAATATGGGTAAAAAGCAGATGGCCCACCAAAGAATGTGTATGAAAGGGAGGTTTGTTTTGCTTACAAGACAACTCTTAAATTTAGGATGGCCAGACATCCTGTTCCCAGCTCTGCACATGATATATTACTAACTGCTTGTCACATGGTGTATCTAAATTGCTTAACACTTGATATATTGCTGATTGCTAAAAACATTCCAATGTAAACGAGGAGCTATCGATTATAGATCTGTCTAGTAGTTTTTCTATGTTAGAATAAGGACCTATAGAATGTAACCATGTGTGGAATGTGACCTGAAAATAACCCCCTCCTGAAGGGTTATAAAAATGGTCATCAATGTACAATCTGGGTTCAGATTCTTTAGCCATGATGGCTCTCTGAACCTGCGCAATAAAATAAACTTCCCTTTCCTGGAAAGAGCTGACTCAAGTCTTTCAATTCTACAACATTTTCTGGTGCATTGGCCGGGAAAAGCTTGAGTGAGGCGATATTTCGCTGAGGACGGCTGGACCCTTCGGACCTGCTGGTAAGCCATCTCTGAACAATTCTCCAGGCGCCATGGGGGTGTGTTTCCTCCAGGAGACAGCTGTGGCTTCTCAGCAGAGCCGACAGTACTGAAGGCCAGTCCAAGAACCCTTTGGGAAAGGAAAGGAAGTCTGAACCAACTCCTGGCCAGGACGGGTGTAACTACAAGGCAGGCAAGTATGTGTTTAAAGTAATGGTACCTATCTCATTTGAAGATAGAAGAGGGGGCCTGATCACTCCCCTGGACTCGGGACGGCGATCCTAATGAAGTCCGTGTTAGGTTGTGTGGGTGGTTAAGCCAGTGCATTCCCTACTAGTGACCGCCGGCGCTGTAGGTCATTGGCAATGTGTTAGGATGGGGGGGGGCGTAGTATGGATGTGGTGTGGCCCCCAGAGGGGACTTTTAAGAAAACTATCCTAACCAATTTCAGTATATAGATCAGTGGGGGGATGCAGTAGCAGGACGAGCTGATGAGTTATTGCAATGTCAGGCTGAAATGGTTCGTTTGTGTGTGGCTAGACCCAAAGGAAAAAAAGCTTCAAGTACAAACTAAAAGAGTGAAAGATGTGAAGATTTCAGAAACTAAGGTGTCAGATGCTAAGAAGGAGATAAGGATGGAGGTAGAGGAGTTGATTCTCAGACCTCCTCCCTACGTTCCACCTTTCTCCCCCTCCCCCCCCCCCAGTGCCGGCTGCGGCAGCAGCCGCTCTGCCGGAGGAAGGGCTGATTGCCCCTGCTGTGTCCGAAGAAAGGCAGCCAGCTGTGAGACGAAAACAGAAAGGGGGAGGCTGTCAGCCCCCAAGGAGGAAGGGGATTTGGAAGGTCTCTCTGTAAAAGTGAGGGGAGAAGTAAGTAAAGAGGATGTGGCAGGATGTACAGCAATTGTTGAATATTTTGTTGACTCCCGAGGAAAGGGAGAAGTGGAAGGCTGCTGTTAGGCAGTGTTTGAAGGATAGGTTGCCGGCTGTATGGGATATACAGCCAGAGATGGAAGCCAGGGCACCAGAAAAGGACCCTGAATGGAAGGCACAAAATCCAGCACATATGACCTTGTTAAAGGAATATCAGAATTTAGTAGTAGAGACACTTTGCAAGGCTGGAAAGCCTTCAGTGAATGTGTTAAAGCCGTCTTTTGTGATGCAGGAAGCAGATGGAAGTCCGGAGAGTTTTTTTTTGCAAAGGCTGATTGAGGCTTATGAGCTTTATACACAGGTTGATCCAAGGAGTGCAGACAATGTGCGAATGTTGAATGAGAGGTTCATAGCACAGAGTTATGAAGATATAAGAAAGAAGTTGCAGAGGTTAGAAGGAGCATTAGGAAAGAACACTACAGAATTGTTGGAGGTGGCTAGGAAAGTGTTTGTTAATAGGGATAAGGTGGAAAAACAGGAAAGAGATGCTAGAATGCATAAGAAAATTGAGTTGTTGGCGGTGGCATTGCAAGGAGGGATCATGCTGGGACCCAACCAGTGTGCTAATTGCAAGGAGGAAGGTCATTGGCAAAGAGAATGTCCAAGAAGGCAGATGCGATTTAGAGGTTGGAAAGGAAGAGAAGGCAGAGGACGTGGAGGTGTTGGCAGTGGGCCCCCCATACACTCCCCCTTCATGGGTAGAGGGCAGAGAGGGGCTCCAAGGAATGTGAGAGATGGTCCAAGGAAGGTGAGAGATGGTCTGAGGAATGGGAGACATTGGAATAGAGACAGGGAGATTGAGGGAATTGGCTTGGCAGGAACTAACGGGTCAGATTGACGAGGACCTGGCTTGGAGGAAGCCCCCCGTGAGCCATTGGTTACTTTAAATATAGGGGGCAAACAGACAACATTTTTGGTGGATACTGGAGCAGGAAGATCAGTTATGGATTTGAAAGCAGAGTCTTTGTGTGTGAAGTAAATATGACTGTTACTAACCTCAAGAGAAAAGAAGATACCTAAAAAAATAACCTCACTCTGTTTTTCTGGCCAACAAACAAAGTGAAGAAAGATGTGTTTGTTTATTTATTTATTTTTTCTCTCCCTCTTAAGAACAGCCCAAAGTTACCTGCTCAGGCAGGAAATCCTATACCATTTTCTTGCCTATTCTGCTCTCTCCCTTTTGCAAATGTTAGTGTGTTAATGCCTTTTCAAACTCTATCTGCAGACACAACCCCCTTTCCCCCCCTGCTTTTTTCTGGCTGTGTTGCTTTGAGAGGGAGAGAGATAGAGAGAGATAGAGAGAGAGGAGAAAGGGGGGGGGGTTGATCTTTTTAACTTTTTCTCTGCTTAGAATTCAGGTTTGAGAAAGGTTGGGTGGCTGTGAAAATTTAATGCCCACTTTTGCAATTTTTTCTATTCAAAAGAGGAGTCAGTAATTGTTGGACAACTTTTCTTTGGAAATTTTTGAGTTTAAATTGTTTAATATCAACCAAAAGAGTTTGCTTAGATTTGTAAATGTTCTCCCTATTTAATGGAAATTTAATGGAAATCTGTTTCCATCTGAATGGAATTTGATTAAATTGGAATTTGACTAACTTTATATTAAAAGCAATACTAGAGTTTAGAAAAAAAAAACTTTCAGTAACTCAGAATATCTTATTAAACTTGTTTACTTTTTTGTGTGAAGTTAAAACGAAGCTGAGAAAAATTTTGGGATTATAAATAGCTATGCTGTTTTGAGTAAAGATTTGTATGCAAAACTGTTAGAAAAAGAGCTTGTGTTAATAAATGCAAACAGGGTTTGGTGAGCTCTCCTTGGTTGGTTCTTTGCTAGGTAATTTATTTATAAACAAGGACAAAGGTTGGAGAAGGTTTTGACCCAGAAGTGTGTGCGTGGGGGGGGGAAAGGCAGCCAGTGGCATTTTTATCTAAAATTGACATTTGGGGACATCTTGGTGGTTAGCATTTCTTATCAAGTGTGGACAATTTTAATCAGGAAGCCTAAAGGAGGTATACACTTGTTCATAGCAAAGTGGTTTTCAGTTGTGGATTTGAAAGATGCTTTTTTCACGATTCCTATTCACAAGGCTAGCCAGCCGTTGTTTGCTTTTGAATGGGAGGGAGAACAAAAGAATACCTTTAGGGAAGTGAAACGAGCCCTCACATCAGCTCCAGCTTTAGCCTTGCCTAACTTAGAAAAGCCTTTCAATTTGTATGTTGATACCAGGAAGAATGTTGCCTTGGGGGTGTTAACTCAACAATTAGGACAGTGGCAACGCCGGTGGCTTACTTATCTAAGCAATTAGATGGGGTTGCCCAAGGCTGGCCACATTGCCTGAAGGTTCTTGCTGCTATAGCAGTCCTTTTACAGGACTGTAATAAATTGACCTTCTCATGTCCCATAAGTGTCCACACCCCTCATGCAGTTCATTCTATCTTGGATAATAAAGGGCATTTGTGGATCAGCAGTCAAAGGCTTTTTAAGTATCAGGCGATGATGATTGAAAACCCTCAAGTGAAATTAGTGGTGTCTAACCGGCTAAACCCTGCCACCCTATTGCCCACAGAAGTGGATTCAGAACACAACTGCTTGCAAGTTTTGGAAACTGTACATTCAAGCCGTCCGGATTTGTCTGATATTCCTCTTCAGGATGCTGCCCTGAATTGGTATACAGACGGCTCGAGTTACATGAAGGATGGGAGGAGGGTTTCTGGATATGCGATTGTGAATGATGAGGAAGTGGTGGAAAGTAGTCCACTAGGAGCAAGCTGCATTGCTCAAGTAGCAGAATTGTGGGCATTAATTAGGGCATTGGAAAGAGCTGAAGGGGAAACTTTGAATGTTTGGACTGATAGTAAATATGCTTTTCTAACTCTGCATGCTCATGGTGCTGTGTATAAGGCGAGGGGATTCAGGGATTCGGCTGGCAAACATGGGTTACATGGACACTTGATAAAGCATCTTCTCGATGCAGTACAAAAGCCAGCAAAGGTTTCAGTTATGCATTGTAAAGGGCCATCAGGGGGGAGTATGGGGGAACTGAATAAGCAAGTGGAAAAAGTTAGGGACTATGTTGTTGAACAAACACCTTCTAAACTAATAACAAGATGTCATCCCTTTAAACCAGGGGATAAGTTGTGGGTAAAATATTGGAAACATGAACAACTAGAGGGGAGTAATAATGGCCTCTCCTTTAGCAATAAAGATTGCAGAATCTAAATCTTGGATTCACTGGACCAGAGTTAAAGCAGCTGCAGAACCTCTGTGGACAGTGAACAGGGACCCCAAGGTTCCCACCAAACTCACTCTTAAACGTGTTTAGTATGTTTAATGAATATTTTATTGTTTGTAAACCAGATATTGTATTAGCACAAGTGTATCCTGCACATATATCTACGGCTGTCTGGCTGAAATTCAACCCCCTGCTAAGCCACACCCGGAAGCTGGCTTTCTACGCACGGGAGAAGAAAGGATGAAAGGCTTCCTTCTGCTTTTACATAGTACTATTGTTGCATGTAATAATGTTTGTCTTTCTAATTTAGGCCAATGGAGCAAGCCAGAAGAAGCTCCACGCCTTATCCAATCTTATGCTATAGGCACGGGCACTTGTAAAGGTCACCCCCTATTGGATTTTCCCCAGAATGCTGGAATGGTATCTGGCCTCATCCTTGTCAATTTCCCCAAGCATTTGACAGAATAGTTAAAGAAGTCTGTATGACAAGACAACCTGTCAATCCCGAAGTCTGTCAGTATGTTGGGTATATTCTTAGGAAAGGCATATGTGTAAAGGCCCCATATAAGAAGCCTCCTCCTCCTGTTACTCTGGAGTGTGGGCCTCCTTTATTCTGGGGATGGGAGCGGGTCACCCTAGTCTCGCAGTTGAAGACGGGATGGAAGGGGACTTGCATCGTACATGTAATCCCGGGGGAATTAGGAGTTACTAACCAACGACCCCCGAGGAAGCGCCCAGAGAGAAAACGAAGCAAAAGGTCCCAGCAGAATAAGGATATGCCCCATCCATTGGAGTCAAGGATGCAATATAATTTGTGGGTCCAATTGGCTAAACTAGCCAACACAACTGATTTTTGCCTTTCTGAAGCATATGACATGGAAAATTTGCTGTCCACATGTTTAATACCTGTATGTGTTCCTGTCACAGCAGCCAAGGAGTTTAGTCAATATGGGTTTAAAGAACACATAGGCTATGAAACAATGTACAGCTGGGGTCACATTTCCAAGTTTCTACCCACTGATGCTTTAGCTTTACATACTCCTAACGTAGCCATTCCAGAAGACTTACAATGTGCACATATCACAGGGTGTGAGCAGAATACACCTTCACCTCATTGCCTGAAAGTGAGCCAAGAAAAGCTAAATTGCACATCTTTCCAAACAGTGTCTTTTGGGTATGCAAACATATGGTTACCTAAAGGGTGGTTCTTCACATGTGGGAATTCCAGAGACAAGAGTATAACAACATACATACATCAGACCCAAGTGTTATGGAATGAAACTTATCTGCATAGATGAGATAAGTCTCATCAGGGGGGAATAAAGTGGTACCTGGAAAAATGCTGATGGTCCGACAAAGAATATGGGTAAAAAGCAGATGGCCCACCAAAGAATGTGTATGAAAGGGAGGTTTGTTTTGCTTACAAGACAACTCTTAAATTTAGGATGGCCAGACATCCTGTTCCCAGCTCTGCACATGATATATTACTAACTGCTTGTCACATGGTGTATCTAAATTGCTTAACACTTGATATATTGCTGATTGCTAAAAACATTCCAATGTAAACGAGGAGCTATCGATTATAGATCTGTCTAGTAGTTTTTCTATGTTAGAATAAGGACCTATAGAATGTAACCATGTGTGGAATGTGACCTGAAAATAACCCCCGCCTGAAGGGTTATAAAAATGGTCATCAATGTACAATCTAGGTTCAGATTCTTTAGCCATGATGGCTCTCTGAACCTGCGCAATAAAATAAACTTCCCTTTCCTGGAAAGAGCTGACTCAAGTCTTTCAATTCTACAACATTCAGGGGCCCTTAAACATGCTGGCCAATGAAAAGCCCACCTGCCACGAGCCTTTGCAACCTTCAAAACGCAATAACCTCACCCAGGAAACCATTTTCACCTTAAAAACAGCTTTCACATTATATGTAAAAACATTGAAAAGGGTTTCCATGTTAGGGTTTTGGATTTTTTTTTTTTTGCTAGATACAGTCTTGATGTAAGTAGTAAAAAACAATATTTTAAGATAATATGCTAAAGTTATATGCTGCCCGTCTCATTCTGCAGAGCGACCCTGTATGTGATAATAGACTGTTTAAACATGAGACTCAACAGTGCAAAAGTTAAGGCCGGTCTAGCTTGAACAATTACATGTATAAACCTACAGAACGGGAAAGGTGGAAAACAAAATGAAATCTGAAAATGGCTCTCTCTCCACCTTGAAAGACTGAATCTTCTGTCCACCAGCGCTGAGCGCTTGCGCTTGCGCAGTACCGTAGAGCTGGAGCGCTTCTTCAGAACAAGGCAAATGCGCAGCTCTGGCATGCGGGAGAACGGACGCCGGAGGCCGCTACGAACTTCCAATTGGAACACGTCTTTTGAATCTTTCCCACCCCGTCTCAGCATTCTGGGTTTATGATTGGTTGCCATAATGATCGAAGGGCCCGCCGAAGAGCAGACTTGTTGCTGGGTGGGTTTGTAAACGAAATGAGCCGATGAACTCTGTATAGATTAAACAGGAAAGAAACAACAATCCTTTGTCCTGGGCTATTAGCAATGTAAGAAATTAGTGTACAATTTATGCTGCTGATGGTGTTGTAGAATTGAAAGACTTGAGTCAGCTCTTTCCAGGAAAGGGAAGTTTATTGCGCAGGTTCAGAGAGCCATCATGGCTAAAGAATCTGAACCCAGATTGTACATTGATGACCATTTTTATAACCCTTCAGGAGGGGGTTATTTTCAGGTCACATTCCACACATGGTTACATTCTATAGGTCCTTATTCTAACATAGAAAAACTACTAGACAGATCTATAATCGATAGCTCCTCGTTTACATTGGAATGTTTTTAGCAATCAGCAATATATCAAGTGTTAAGCAATTTAGATACACCATGTGACAAGCAGTTAGTAATATATCATGTGCAGAGCTGGGAACAGGATGTCTGGCCATCCTAAATTTAAGAGTTGTCTTGTAAGCAAAACAAACCTCCCTTTCATACACATTCTTTGGTGGGCCATCTGCTTTTTACCCATATTCTTTGTCGGACCATCAGTATTTTTCCAGGTACCACTTTAATGGAATAGGAAAGGCTTGGATTCCCCATAAACATTTAAATATTGTCGTCCCCCCCCCTTATTATATCGATGGAAAAATCCTCCACCTGCCTCTCCCCGATGACGTCAGTTCGGAGGGGCAGTTGCCGTATTTCTGCCAGAACGTGGAGGAGGGGGCTTCTGCTTCAGATGGCGGATGACCCAGAACTAATATGGGAAGCATTTCTCGATGACGTCACTAGTTCCCTTGATTCTTCCGCGAGCCCACACGGCTTCAGGAATTTTGGTCGTGATGGGAACCCGTAGGAGCCTGCCACAGCGTTGGAGTGGAACTAGTTCTCTTGGCAACGGAGGAACGCGATTTTGATTTTAGAATAGATCCCAGGTTTTTGGTTTTTTTTTACTTGATCCTTTTCTCCACAACAACCATGTGAGGTTAGGCCGAGAGAAGGAGCGACCCAGAGAAATTCAGGAAGCATTTGACCTGAAGTATTCCTGGCGGGAGGAGAACCCGAGAACTGTGAAAACGGGCATTGGTTGACTTCATAGAAGCCCTTGCGGGGTTATTGGTTGGTTCGCGAAGCGCCTACTGTAATCTCGACGCTTATAAATATTAACTAAGCAATTTGCTGGAAGATGAGCAACATCCATAGGGTGAATGCTAATGGGAAATGATTTAACAAGTTATGGGGCTTGAGAGAGGAAGGTCGGATTAAGGATGCTTTCGTACTTTCTAACGCGGTGTTTTTCAAACCTGACAATTTTAAGATCGTACAGACTTCAACTCCCAGAATCCCCCAGCCAGCAATTACCTTCCTGGCTGAGGAATTCTGGGAGTTGAAGTCCACATAGCTTAAAGTGGCTAAGTTTGAATTCTCTACTAGGCTGAGAATTTTTTATGTAATATTCGCAATCAGGGAAGCAATTTGGGGTAGGAAATTGTGCAGATGGCCCAATAAAGACAACTATTGAATTCACATCCTGCAATCTGAAAAATGGTTTATATTTTCATTACAAATTCATTCCCCTTTATGGATTACTGCCTTGTCGTGGCGAAGGGGCTTGCGTAACTCAATGAAGCTATAAGCTATGCCGTGCAGGGCCACCCAAGATGGACAGGTTATAGCAGAGAGTTCTGACAAAATGTGATCCACTGGAGAAGGAAATGGCAAACCACTCCAGTATCTTTGCCATGAAAACCCCATGGACAGTACTAAAAGGCAAAAAGATATGACGCTGGAAGATGAGCCCCTCAGGTCGGAAGGTGTCCAATATGCTACTGGGGAAGAGCAGAGGGCTAGTACTAGTAGCGCCAGAAAGAATGAAGCGACTGAGCCAAAGCTGAAAGGACGCTCAGCTGTGGATATATCTAGTGGTGAAAGGAAAGTCCGATGCTGTAAAGATTTTTTCTCCATAGGAACCTGGAATGTAAGATCCATGAATCAAGGCAAGCTAGACGTAGTCAAAAAAGAGATGACAAGACTGAACATCGACATCTTAGGAATCAGCGAACTAAAATGGACAGGAATGGGTGAATTTAACTCAGATGACCATCAGGTATACTACTGTGGGCAAGAATCCCTCAGACGAAATGGAGTAGCCTTCATAGTCAATAAAAGAATAGGAAAAGCAATACTGGGATACAATCCCCAAAATGACAGAATGATCTCAATTCGAATCCAAGGCAAACCATTCAATATCACAATAGTCCAAATCTATGCTCCAACCACTGGTGGTGAAGAGGATGAAATTAACCAGTTTTATGAAGCCCTACAGCACCTTATAGAATTAACACCAAAAAATGATGTCCTTATCATCATGGGGGATTGGAATGCTAAGGTAGGAAGCCAAAAGATAACCAGAATAACAGGCAAGTTTGGCCTTGGAGTACAAAATGAAGCAGGGCACAGGCTAATAGAATTTTGTCAAGAGAATACAATGGTCATAACAAACACTCTTTTCCAACAACCCAAGAGACGGCTCTACACATGGACATCACCAGACGGTCAACATAGAAATCAGATTGACTATGTGCTCTGCAGCCAAAGATGGAGAAGCTGTATACAGTCAATAAAAACAAGACCAGGAGCTGACTGTGGCTCAGATCATGAGCTTCTCGTTGCAAAATTTAGGCTTAAATTGAAAAAAGTAGGGAAAAGCACTAGGCCACTCAGGTATGAACTAAATCATATTCCTGATGAATATACAGTAGAGGTGACAAATAGATTTAAGGAATTAGATCTGATAGACAGAGTGCCTGAAGAACTATGGATGGAAGTTCGCAACATTGTACAAGAGGTAGCAACTAAAACTATCCCAAAGAAAAAGAAATGCAAGAAAGCAAAATGGCTGTCTGAGGAAGCTTTGCAAATAGCTGAGGAAAGAAGGGAAGCGAAAGGCAAGGGAGAAAGAGAAAGATACACCCAATTGAATGCAGAATTCCAGAGAGTAGCTAGAAGAGATAAGAATGCCTTCTTAAATGAACAGTGCAAAGAAATAGAAGAAAACAACAGAATAGGGAGGACCAGAGATCTCTTCAAGAAAATTGGAGATATGAAGGGAACGTTTCATGCAAAGATGGGCATGATAAAGGACCAAAAGGGCAGAGACCTAACAGAGGCAGAAGAGATTAAGAAGAGATGGCAAAACTACACAGAAGAACTATACAAGAATGAGCTTAACATCCCAGATAACCACAATGAGATGGTCACTGACCTCGAACCAGACATCCTAGAATGTGAAGTGAAATGGGCCTTAGAAAATCTGAGCAACAACAAAGCTAGTGGAGGTGACAGTATTCCAGCTGAGCTATTCAAAATCTTAAAAGACGATGCAGTAAAAGTGCTACACTCAATTTGCCAGCAAATTTGGAAAACACAACAGTGGCCACAGGATTGGAAAAGGTCAGTTTACATTCCAATTCCAAAGAAAGGCAATGCCAAAGAATGTTCAAACTATCGCACAATTGCACTCATTTCACATGCTAGTAAAGTTATGCTTAAAATCCTACAAGCTAGACTCCAGCAGTATGTAGATCGAGAACTACCAGAAGTACAGGCAGGATTTCGAAGAGGCAGAGGAACTAGAGATCAAATTGCCAACATATGCTGGATCATGGAGAAAGCTAGGGAGTTCCAGAAAAACATCTACTTCTGCTTCATTGACTATGCTAAAGCCTTTGATTGTGTGGATCACAACAAATTGTGGCAAGTTCTTAAAGAGATGGGAGTACCAGACCATCTCATTTGTCTCTTGAGAAACTTATATGCGGGTCAAGAAGCAACAGTGAGAACCGAACACGGAACCACTGATTGGTTCAAAATTGGAAAAGGAGTCCGGCAAGGCTGTATACTGTCGCCCCGCCTATTTAACTTATATGCAGAGCACATCATGAGAAAGGCAGGGCTAGATGAATCAAACGTTGGAATTAAGATTGCCGGGAGAAATATCAACAACCTAAGATATGCAGATGATACCACTCTAATGGCAGAAAGTGAAGAGGAACTAAAGAGCCTCTTGATGCGGGTGAAGAAGGAGAGTGCAAAAGCTGGCTTGAAACTCAACATTAAGAAAACCAAAATCATGGCATCCGGCCCTCTCAATTCCTGGCAAATAGATGGGGAAGAAATGGAGGTAGTGACAGATTTTATTTTTCTGGGCTCAAATATCACCTCAGATGGGGGCTGCAGCCAAGAAATTAAAAGACGCTTGCTCCTGGGGAGGAAAGCTATGGCAAATCTAGACAGCATACTAAAAAGCAGAGACATCACCCTGCCAACAAAAGTGCGTATAGTCCAGGCCATGGTTTTCCCAGTTGCAATGTATGGCTGTGAAAGTTGGACCATAAGAAAGGCTGAGCGCAAAAGAATTGAGGCCTTTGAACTATGGTGCTGGAGAAGACTCCTGCGAGTCCCTTGGACTGCAAGGCGTTCAAACCGGTCAGTCCTAGAAGAGATCAACCCTGACTGCTCTTTAGAAGGCCAGATCCTGAAGTTGAAACTCAAATACTTTGGCCACCTAATGAGAAGGAAGGACTCACTGGAAAAGGGCCTAATGCTGGGAAAGATTGAGGGCAATAGAAGAAGGGGACGACAGAGAATGAGATGGCTGGATGGAGTCACTGAAGCAGTAGGTGAGAACTTAAATGGACTCCAGAAGATGGTAGAGGACAGGAAGACCTGGAGGAACGTTGTCCATGGTGTCGCGATGGGTCGGACACGACTTCGCAATTAACAACAACACAAATTCATTAGCTGATCTGAAAATCTGTGGTGCATATAGAAGTTACAAAAAAAAAGACGAGAGCCTAAGATCTGCTCTTGAACAAGACTTGGCTTTCTTTAAATTTATGCTGCTTGAAAAGTATGTATATGTATGTATTTATATGGAAACAGGAACTTAAATTAAGTCCTGACTGGTTTTTGATCAATTCCATTATGCTTATGTGATGCAATTTATTGACAATATTCTCTTTCTCTTAAGACTGTTTGACATCTATGGAGCCTCCAGACTCATTTCCCAACTGAGGAATGGCAGTAAGTGCAGTAAGTGCAGCACCCATCTTAGACTTCTAAGTCTAAGACTTACAGATCAGTTATCTTAGAAGCCCAGAGTTCAAACCCAAATATTTTGAACCTTGACTGTTGTGAAATAATCTCAGTTTTAAGCATTTGATAACTGTCATATATGTAACATATAACACAAAATGCAGTAAACATATCATGGTATATGCTATATGTTACTTGGTTATATTTGCTGTATAGCAGGAGCATTAATCTAAAAGATTACCTGACTTGCAAACTTTTGATAACTAGAGGAACTATAAATTTGGTATAAAGACTTCCAGTCAGTGCGGTTTGATTTGTTAACTTTTAGTTGAGGTTTACCAGACAAGCCAATTTAGTCTAGTGGTTAAGGCATCAGGCTAGAAAGCAGAAGACCATGAGTTCAAATCACATCTTCGCCATGAAAGCTAGCTGGGTGACTTTGGGCCAGTTCCTCTCTCAGTTCAACCCATAGGGCTGTTGTGGAGAGAATAGGAGGAGGATGGTGTACTGGATATATTCACCACCTTGAGTTATTTATAAAAATAATAAAGGTGAGATACACATTAAATAAAAAATAAAATGATATTGAACCTAAGTGGTCTTGCATGCAACTCTATTTATGCCTCCTTACTCCTCACCCCTCCTGCTGTCAACCTACCTTTGACTTTTTCCATCTTACAGACTCCACCGCTGAATCCTCCACCAGATCTCCCCTTTGCTGCCACCTTGTTCCTGCCCCTCCCTGCCATCGTTTTCTTGGTTGTTGGTTCCTACCTGCTGCTCCTCATTCTGGTCCTGGTCCTCAGACAGTGCCTACTGGTAACTGAGAGAAGCGATAGTCAGCAGTTGGGGATTTAGAGATGACAGGATAAATAAGATTTAAACTATTTTCCATATTAATACTGCTGTTATTTCAGCAGTATATTAAGAGAACAGTTCTCCATTAGAAAATGAGCAAAAATAATTCATTTAGGCACTAATCTTGTGAAATCCTGACTGGATTTTCATTCACACAGATTGCATCGGTTATTCTATATAGTCAGATCTATTTTCCACTATTATCTTACTTAGTCTTACCTTAGCTTTTTCTCCAAAGATGGCCAACATGCATTGTTGCTGCTTAGACACTTATGGATTACAGGTAGTCCTTGACTTATTTAATGACTGTTCAAAGTTACAGTGGTACTGAAAATAGTGGCTTATGACCTTTTTTCACACTTGCAACCGTTGCAGCGTCCCCATGGCCACGTGATCAAAATTCAGACACTTTGCAACTGGTTCGTATTCATGACGGTTGCAGTGTCCTGGGATCATGTGATCACCTTTTGTGACCTTTGGATAAACAAAAGTCAATGGGGAAGCCAGATTTACTTAAGAACTGTGTTACCAACTAAACAACTGCAGTGATTCACTTAACTACTGTGGCAAGAAAGACGGTAAAATGGGACAAAACTCAATTGTCTCACTTAGCAACAGAAACTTTGGGCTCACTTGTGGTCATAAGTCAAGGGCTACCTGTACTTGCAATATGTACATCTAAGAAATAAATTATATAGGAGCTTTGACCAGTGAGAATCAATACAGGTGGAATGGCTTGTAGATATTTTGTAATTAAGCTATATCTTGTTTTGCTTTTTAATACTGCTGCTCAGGCCAGAGGTTTTTGTGCCAATTGCTGTTCCTGTGAGAAGCGGTCTTGGCCAACTATGTGTGAATGCTGTATGGCTTGTGCCGAATCATGTGACTGTGCCCTTCCCACTCCAACCCATTGTCTGGATCACTGCTGTTCTTGTGTTAATGTGAGTTTTCTCAATGCCCTGTTTTTCTAGAGTAAGAAGGTAGCTGGTTTAGATAATCAGTCATTAGGAGTCTGTTGAATGCCTATGGGAAAACCTTCAGCCTTTAGCAAATGCAAGGGGTGTCTGTGAAATGGAAAATATATTTTTGGTCCAACCTAAAATAAACACATGGTGTCCTTTAAGTTTTGCAAAATTATTTCAGATGGCTGTGGGTCAGTAGAATTGAAACCGTGAACATTTTGTTTTTTTCTGGATTTGGGTCAAGACAATATTCAAAGGGCAAGGTTGGTGTTGGATTTAGACTGGGGAGCAGCGTTATTTGGCTATACAGATAGTCCTCACTGAACGACCACTCAGTTAGCGACCATTCAAACTTACAACAGCGCTGAAGAAGGGGCACTTGCAATAGGTCCTCCTGGTTGCAACCATTGCACTGTCCTGTGGTCATGTGATTATGATTCAGGCACTTGGCAACTGATTTGTAATTACAACATTGTAGCATCCTGCAGTAACATGATTGACAGTTGCAACCTTTGCTGCTGGCTTCTGATAGGCAAAGTCAATGAGGAAGCTGGCAGGAGGTTGCAAATGACAGCTATTTCACCACAAGATGCTGTAACTGCACAAGATTCACCTAATGACAGCAAATGAGAGACTGCTACAACTGCCAATTTAGAGTTGCCCACAAGTGCCCGTAGCTGTTGCCACCTACTACATAATAAAGGGGTTGATGGGTAAGTGGAGGTTGCAGAAAACTGCAGATGCGCCAATGCAAACACCTCCCAAATCCCAACAGCGCGTTGTGCTGAGGTGCGCATCCTGTGTACTGATTGGTTGATCCGACTTCCTCTTCTGTGCTTTACTGTTTGGGGACCCTTAACCAGAATATTAAAATTCATTGACATGTATAAAAGGGACACCTATGCAACCGTCCCCAAACGACATATGCATACATTCCATCTCACATGCAGTGCTGGAGAAGTCTGCTCCAACCTTAAGTTGTCATGGCCACATGACATTGCCCTTTATGACTGCATCACTTAGTGATAGGGTTGCTTCTCCTAATTTTCATCATTAAGTAAGGACTACCTGTATTGTTGAGTGGCCTTCATTTTATAATGGAACCAGATTATCTAAGCATCCACCAGTCATGCTATAAATATGTCCCTAGATTTCTGACTACTGTAAAGAAGACAGCAGCCTCCTAGAACAAAGATTCTAGCCATGGAGAAAATCAGAATTTCTGGATGTCTTAGGTTTGTAGGAAAAGTTATATCGGTTAATAAAATGTGCCCAATTAATCGAACATCACTTTTTGTTAGCTTTTAAAAGTATGATTGATTTAAAAAATCAGAAACGACCCTTCTCAATAAAACAGACAAGAGACAATGTCTGTTTTAAGCAGGCAATGTCATCTCAAAGCCAAGAAAAATTAATTATTTTTAGAATTGTTCTCCTCAAAGAGTAACAGGCAGATTTGATAAATTGAATGGTTTAAGTTATATTTTAAATTTTGAGCTGAAAAGCGTAGATGGCTGAGAAATAAAGCCAATACATAGTGGATTAGTAGCCATGAGGTCATACTTAAGAATGAATGGAATACAGATAATCCTCAATTTACAATCACAATGGTGCTGTTCCATTGTGGTTGTAAGTCATGATAGTTGTAAATCAGGACACCCATGTGACCAACCCAATTTTACACTTTATTGTGACGGTTGTTAAGCAAACACCATGGCTGTAAAGCAAACCCATTGTTTGCTATGGGCCATTTTTGCTGAACGCCAGAAGTAAATGTCGAGTTTCAGCAAAAATATCCTAAAACATGTTCATGTGACTGCGGGATGCTGCAAATGGTAACATCAACTGGTTTCTGAGTGCCTGACATGCAATCACATAACAGCGGGTGTGTGTGTGTGTGAAACGGCCATTGGAACTTCAGAACAAGGTCATAAGTAGCCCTGGGGAGGTCTGTCATAACTTTGAACAATCACTAAGCAGCCAGTCATAAATTGAGAACTACTTATATTTCTTCGCTCGGGAACAGTCAGTTAAATTAATATAGAATTTAATTGACTGTTCCTGAGTGAAGAAATATAAGTTCAATTTGTCTCAGTCTTCAGCTAGATACAAACTCTGAAAGAAAATGAATTTCAGCATTCAAAGTGACTTCCAACTAATGTCCTTGATGCTGCCTATTCTCTCTTCCTTAAACACAGATCACAATTCCAGCAGCTTTATGCTAATCACTCTGCAATATTGCTCCATGCCTTCAGTTTGAAGGGACTAATAGATTTTGATGGAGAACATTTTGTGGCTTAACAACGTATGATTTTTCTCTTCCCAACAGGGATTGGAACCAGGAAGTTGCTCCTTTCCACGCCTGTGTCCACTTTGTGACTGTGCCTGTACATACCAGCCCCCAGACTGCCAGAATATCAACTGTATTTGTTTTGAGATCAGATTGCGTTAAGGGATCTTAGCTTTCTAAATAAAAGAGATTTTTATCTGGGTGCATGGAAAAATGTAGGAGACTGCAAGTGATGGTTAATACAACAAATTGTTGCTCACATTGGCAAAATTAACTTTTCTGTTGCCAAGAGATTTGAAACTGCACTTCTTTTTATAGCTTTTTTTTTTCAAAACACTGATTTTTTTTTATTTAAAAGTTTTATAAATTTATTACAATATAAGCCCCCACCCCACCCCTTCCCCCCTCCCCCACTTCCCAGAGCTGATTACAGGGTAAAAAATAAAATAAACATTAACTAACATAAACCAACTATACTATCAATCAAAACCATAACACACTTTAACTCCTTCTCCAAACAAATATTAACAAATTAAGTCAAAAATAATAAAATAATTAAAACTAATAATAATTATCTAAAATCTACTCAAAAGCAAGATAATACTTTTCAATCTCATATTTCTTCTGAATGTAATCAATCCATCTTCTCCAAACCATAATATATTTTTCTTGTGAATGATCCTTCAAATAGGTGGAGATTTTCACCATTTCTGCTAAATTAGACACTTTAAGTATCCATTCTTCCAGAGTAGGCAATAAGTTTTTCTTCCAGTATTGCCCCACCAATAATCTTGCAGCTGTTATAAGGTTCAACATCAAATTAGTTTCTTTAACATCAAAATCTACAATAATACCCAACAAAAATAATTGCGGAGTAAACTTTATCTTACTCTTAAAAATCTTTTGAATATTCCACCAAATCTTAATCCAAAAAGCTTTAATATCTCTGCAAGTCCACCAAATATGAAAATAAGTTGCATCTAAATTTCCACATCTCCAACATTTGGGCTGTAAATTCGGATACATGCGGGACAACCTTTGGGGATCCAAATGCCATCTATAGAACATTTTATAAAAATTTTCTCTTAAATTTTGTGCTTGAGTGAATTTTACATTTCTAACCCAAATTGTCTCCCATGTATCCAATAAAATCGGCTCTTGAATATTTTGCGCCCATTTAATCATACAGTCTTTAACTAATTCTGTTTCAGAATCCAATTCTATTAAAACATTATAAATTCTTTTTATATGAGTTTGACTTTGATCTTTAATCTGTTTTACCAAATTCATATCCTCTAAAGTAATACCAACCTTTTGATCTAAACTCTACCTCGCTAACAATTGATTATAATGAAACCAAGAATGTACAATATTTTCTTGCTTTAACTCAATCAGAGACTTTAATTGCCAATCTTGCCCAACCAAACTAAGTAATTCTTTATAAGAAACCTTATCCAAATTCACTCCCCTAGATACTCCCTCTATCACGTGTCCAGGAATCCCCCAAATTGGGATTTTATAATTTAACCTATAATAATATTTCTTCCAGACTTCCGGTGGTGTCGCGATGTCGATGGCGGTTATTTTTTTG
Source organism: Crotalus adamanteus (assembly GCA_039797435.1). Taxonomy (NCBI): domain Eukaryota; kingdom Metazoa; phylum Chordata; class Lepidosauria; order Squamata; family Viperidae; genus Crotalus; species Crotalus adamanteus. The sequence continues at coordinate 7,213,082 of CM077935.1, read as the reverse complement.
GCCGTCCTCCTGAGATAGCGTTAAAACAGCTGAGGACAGCAGATATCAGCTGTTCCGCGGTTTAAAACCTCCTTCCTGGGCTAAAGGAGGGAGGGGAGTTTTACCCTGAATAGTGGTAGAGCCTCTGAAACCCACCCAAAAAGTTTTTTTGGGGGGGTGAAAAGAGTGCTCCCACGGAGTTCAGGGAATCTCCGCTTCTCAGCTGTCTTTGTTCCTTGTCATTCGGGACAAAGCAAGACGCCGCTCCCACCTCCGCGATTAAAGAGAACTGGTGAGTTACTTTAAAGAAAGCGGACAGAGCTGATCGGGGAATTTTTATTTTTTGGATTTATTTGGACTTTAATTTTAAAGAATTATTTTCACTTTCTCTTTTTTTTTGGTTGAGAGGGAAAGTAAAATGGCGATGTGAGGTTTTTTTTTTTGAGTGCTTGAAAGGAAACGGAACGGATTTTGTTACTTTGTTACTTTTTCTTTTTTTAAATTTTTTTGCTTTTTATTATGGTTTTTTGAAAGAGACTTGGATTTAGTTATTTTCCCTCTCTTTTGTTTATCTTTTTATTTTTGCTTGGGATTTCTTTGTATCCTTTTTTTTTAAGAAGGAGGAAAGAAGAAATTTTTTTTTTCTTTTGTTTAAAATGGCTTCAAAGCGTCAAGTTTCCACAGTACCTAAGGTGGCTTCTTCTCCGGCGATATTACCAGCCCAACAACCATCTTCTCCTCCTGTACAACCACTCACGGTAAAAGACTTGCAAGATGTCATGGGAAATGTTATATCTCAAATTAGAGGAGAAGTGAAGGAGATTTTAGTGGAGAATAATAATATTTTGAGGCAAGATATAGTCCTGGCCCTAAAAGGACTTGCTTCTGTCGTTGAAAAGTTGGATTCTTGTGTTGAAGAAGTAGTAGATAAAGTGAATATATTGGAGGAAAAGTTTGAAGGTATGGAAAAAAAGATGGAAATTTCACAAGATGAAATTGTTATGTCTCAATATAGAGAGATGGAGTATGCTTTAAGAATCAGAGGCTTGAGGGAAAATATGCAAGAAAACTTGAGAGAGATGGTGGCCAATGACTTTGCTGTGATTTTGGACAGAGAAAAGGAGGAAATACTCGGAGAAATTGAAAAAATATTTAGAGTTAATTCTTGGGTGGCAAAACAGAGAAATTTGCCAAGAGATCTGGTAATTTATTTTGGGAAAAGATCTTTACGCAATGAAATTATACAAGCTTTTTATAACAAGAGGTTTCAGATTGCTGCACAAGATGTAATAATTTTAAAGGAGATCCCATCTAAAATCCTAAGAAGAAGAAAAGAGTTTGCTTTCTTAGCAGATGAACTTAAAAAGAGGCAGATGCCATTCAGATGGGATATTCCGACTGGAATTGTGGTGAGTCACACAGGGACACGTTATAGACTTAATACTGTTTTTAAAGCAAGAGAGTTTTATACTTCAGTCCTGGGAGTGCGCTCATCACCACCTATTATGTTGAAAGTTTTGGAAGAAAAGGAGGTAGAACAGCAGTCTGAAGAGGCTATATCGATGAAAGCTGGGAAAATACAGGCTGAGTGGTACCAACAAGCTGAGATGAAGGAACAGAGAATGACTCGAGCAGCACATAAGCGTAAGGAAAAGGAACAACAGAAGAAGGAGGTTAAACAAGTTTTACAAGAATTTGTTTCTGAGCCTGTGGGAGGAGCAAGACCTAAGAAATCATCAGTGCAATCCTCGATGGCAGATCTCCAAGCAGTCTTCTCTAGGCTAATGGATGGAGGAGATGGCAAAGCTCCTGACCTGGAATGTTAATGGCCTTAATTCTCCACAGAAAAGGAAGAAAATATTTCACTATTTGAAGCAACATAATAATGACATTATTTGTTTTGCAGGAAACCCATATTATTTCTAAAGATCAAAAATATTTAGTTAATGTCCGATTGGGATCTCATTTTGTATCCTTTGCTTCTGGGAAAAAAGGGGGTGTAGTTATTTATGTTAAGCAAAATTTATCAGCTTCTTTACTAGATTCCGATCCTCAAGGGAGATATGTAATGATTGAAGTGGGAATGTATGGTAAAAAAATACTTATAGTGGGTTTGTATGCTCCAAATCAACAACAAGAACAATTTTATAGGCTTTTACACCAAAAACTGATTTCATTGGACTATAGATCTGTTATATTGATGGGAGATTGGAATGGAGTTTTGGATACACATAGAGATAAAAAAGGACTTTCTACTTCTTTTAAACAGGCTAAACTACCTAAGGCCTTTTTTGATTTGAAAGAGGACTGGGAGTTGCGAGACTATTGGCGAGAACATAATATGGAAGAGAAAGATTTTACTTTTTTTTCTGATAGACATCAATCTTTTTCAAGAATTGATTTTTTTTTTTATTACAACGGATTTATATTTTAGGGTAAAGAATGTAAAGATTTTTCCAAGGACATTGACAGATCATAGTCCTGTGTGGATGGAGTTAGCCATGGGAAAAGAGGAGAGAAGATCCTGGAGGCTGAATGAGAATTTATTTAGACAAGAAATGAATGTTCAGAAACTTAAAGACTATTTAAAGGAATATTTTATTTTAAATATGTATAAGGGAACTCCAATGTCAATGGTATGGGATGCAAGTAAAGCTTATATGCGTGGGGTCCTGATACAAATGAATAAGGCTTATAGGCAAAAACAGTTGCAAAAACGTAAGGAGTTGGAAGATGAGATTAAATTAAAAGAAAAAGCTTTAATTTTGAATCCTTTAGATGAGAAGGCAAAGGTAGCTATAAATTTACTTAAATCACAGTTTAATATGTTAATGGCTGACCAGACTGCAACCAATTTGCTTTATATGAAACATAACACATTTTGCAATGCCAATAAGCCAGGGAGACGGCTGGCTTACCAATTGCGGAAGAAACAGAGGTTGAGAATTATAGATAAAATAAATTATAATGGTAAATTGGTTTTCCAGAAGGAATTGATTAAAAAATCTTTTTTAGATTATTATACAAAATTATATATGGGTAAGAAAGTACAGGGTTTAGATATAGATAAATATTTACAAGATGCTTATTTTCCTAAGTTAACAGAAGATCAGAAACAAGAGATTAATGGACTTATTACTACAGATGACATTATTACGGCAATTAAACAATTAAAACTAGGTAAAGCACCGGACACTGATGGATTGACATCAATTTATTATAAAACTTTGATAGATGAGTTAATAGAACCTTTAAAGGAACTTTTTAATAAGATACTACAGGGAACAGAGACACCCCCCCCCCCCCGTCTTGGGGTAGGGCTTTTATATCTTTGATTCCAAAAGAGGATCAAGATCTTACTTTACCCAAAAACTACAGACCTATATCTCTTCTGAATGTAGATTGTAAAATTTTTTCAAAAATTTTAGCTAATAGACTTATGATTGTATTGAATCAAGTAATACACATGGATCAAACAGGTTTTATAACTGGAAGATATATGAAGAATAATGTTAGACAAATTATTAATTTAATAGAATATTTGGATAAGAACAATCAGATCCCTGCAGGATTGATTTTTCTAGATGCTGAGAAAGCTTTTGATCAGGTAAATTGGCAATTTATGTTAAGATTGGTTGAGGAAATGAATTTTGGAGATAAAATTTTACAGGCTCTTCGAGCAATTTATCAAAGACAAACAGCACAACTTATAGTTAATGGAGGTTTATCTGAGGTATTTCAAATTGAAAAGGGGACTAGACAGGGTTGTCCATTGTAGCCTTTGTTGTTTGTTTTAACTTTGGAAATTTTGTTGATTAAAATTTGTGAATCATCTAAAATAAAAGGAATAGAGATTAATAAGAATAATTATAAATTAAGAGCTTTTGCAGATGATCTGGTTGTTACTTTGTCTCAACCAACTTATTCAGTAATGGAGCTGTTACAATTGATAAATCAATTTGGACAAGTCTCTGGTTTTAAAGTTAATAATAATAAGACTAAAATATTGCCAAAAAATATGACTAATTTGGAAAAGGAGACTTTAGTTAGATTGACAGGTTTTGAAATTGTTAATAAGGTAAAATATCTGGGGGTATTTTTATCCGCTTCCAATGCAAAATTGTGTAAAAATAATTATGAAAGGTTGTGGCTTAAAGTACAAAAGGATTTAAATGATTGGAAAAAGTTGCAATTATCTTTGTTGGGGAGAATAGCAGCGGTTAAAATGAATGTTTTGCCAAAATTCCTTTTTTTATTTCAAATGATACCTATTTTGAAGAACGAGGCAAGTTTAGATGAATGGCAGAAAGGTATTAATAAATTTATCTGGGCAGGGAAAAAACCAAGAGTAAAATTTAAAATTATACAAGATGTACGAGAGAGAGGTGGACTCAAGGTACCGAATTTCAAATTGTATTATGATTCTGTGGTTTTAACATTGATCAGTGATTGGATTAATTTAACAAATGTAGATATACTCCTTTTGGAGGGCTGGGATTTATTATATGGATGGCATGCCTATTTAATTTATAATAAGAAGATGGATAGGGCTTTTAAGTCTCATATTTTAAGAATTTCTCTACTTCGAGTTTGGAAGAAATATAATAGAATAGACTCAAGAATTCCATTATGGGCTATCCCGGGGCATGCAATAGAAGGAATAAGGAAAGGAGTGAAGATGGACAGTATTTCTTATAAACAATTACTTAATTGGGATGGGAAGAATTGGCAATTAAAACATATAGATGAATTAGCACAAGAAAATATTATTTATTCGTGGTTTCAGTATAGACAATTATTGGAAAGGTGGAAGATAGATTATAAAGTGGGCTTGATTAGAGAGGATGAAAATTTGTTGAAACAAATTAAAGATCAAAGTCGATCTCATATAAAAAGAATGTATGATGTATTAGTGGAGTTGGATTCAGAAACAGAATTAGTTAAAGATTGCATGGTTAAATGGGCTCAAAATTTTGATGAGCCGGTTTTACTAGAAACATGGGAGATAATTTGGGTGAGGAATGTTAAATCCACGCAAGCTCAAAATTTACGGGAAAATTTTTATAAAATGTTTTACAGATGGCACCTTGATCCACAAAAGATGTCTCGTATGTATTCAAATTTGCAACCTAAATGTTGGAGATGTGGTTGTTTGGATGCAACGTATTATCATATTTGGTGGTCATGTAAAAGTATAAAAGCTTTTTGGATAAAGATATGGTGGAATATTCAAAAAAATTTTAAGAGAAGGATAAAGTTCACTCCACAATTGTTTTTGTTAGGTATTATTGTTGATTGTGATGATGAAGAAATTATTTTAATGTTAAATTTAATTACAGTGGCAAGGTTGTTGATAGGACAATATTGGAAGAAGGAATTTTTGCCTACCTTGGAAGAATGGTTTTTTAAAGTTTCTTATTTATCTGAAATGGCAAAAATTTCGGCTTATTTGAAAGATCAATCGCAAGAGAAATATCTCTTGGTGTGGAAAAGATGGATAAATTTTATACAGTATAAGTATGATATTAAAAGATATTATTTAGCTTTTGAATAATTTATGTTTAAAGTTTAAAGTTTAAGATAATAAGTATTTTTTTTTATTATACATATATATTGGACTTTTTTATTATATATATATATTGGATTTTTTTTTAATGTAACTTTTGTTTGAGGTTTACTTAAGTTTAAATGTTTGGTATTCCTAGTACTAGTTAACCCTGTATTCAGCTCTGGGAAGAGGGGGGGAGGGTTTTTGGGTGGGTAGGGAGGTAGTGGGAGAGGGATTTTATTGTAAAATTGTAAAACTTTTAATAAAATAATAATAATAATAATAATAATAATAATAATAATAATAATAATAATAATAATAATAATAATAATAATATTTCTTCCAGACACGCAACAAGGCACTTCTCAGAATATGGGTTTTAAAAATCTGATCAACTTTTTTATCATAAATTAAATAAGCGTGCCATCCATATAATAAATCCCATCCCTCAAGAGAAAGGATATTTTTATTTGTTAAGTTGAGCCAATCACTAGTCAAGGTTAAAGCCGCCGCATCATAGTACAATTTTAGATTAGACGCCTTAAGTCCTCCTCTTTCCCGTATATCTTGTATAATCTTAAATTTAACCCTTTGCTTTTTCCCTGCCCGAACGAACTTATTAATCCCCTACTGCCATTCCTCCAAATTAGCATCTTTCTTCAAAATAGGTATCATTTGAAACAAGAAAAGAAACTTTGGAAGTGTATTCATTTTAACTGCTGAAATTCTCCCCAACAAAGATAATTGTAGTTTTTTCCAGTCATTTAAGTCCTTTTGCACTTTTGCCCATAATGTCTCATAATTATTTTTATACAATTTAACATTAGAAGCTGTAATATATACTCCTAAATATTTAACCTTTCTCACTATTTCAAAACCTGTTAATTTAATCAAAACATCCTTTTCCTTCATAGACATATTTTTCGATAATATTTTAGTCTTATTATTATTTACCTTAAAACCAGAAACCTTCCCATACTGAGTTAAAATTTTTACCAAGTCCCTAACCGAGTCTGTCGGTTGAGATAATGTCACAACCAAATCATCAGCAAAAGCTCTCAACCTATAATCATTCTTATTTATTTTTATTCCCTTTATTCTAGGTGACTCCCGAATTTTAATAAGTAAAATCTCCATTGTTAAAACAAATAACAATGGGGATAAAGGACATCCCTGTCTTGTACCCTTTTCAATTTTAAATGCTTCTGTTAAACCCCCATTAACTATGATTTGTGCAGATTGTTGTTGATATATTGCCTTAAGGGCAACTAAAAATTTGTCCCCAAAATTCATTTCCTCTACTACTTTAAATAAAAATTGCCAATCTAATGGATCAAAGGCTTTTTCAGCATCTAAAAAAATCAAAGCAGCAGGGATTTGATTGTTCTTATCCAAATACTCAATTAAGTTAACAATTTGTCTAACATTATATTTCATATATCTTCCAGATATAAATCCAGATTGGTCACTATGAACCAATTGCTTCAAAACTCGCATTAATCTATTTGCCAATATTTTTGAAAAAAATTTATAATCTGTGTTCAAAAGAGATATAGGCCTATAATTTTTGGGCTGGGTCAAATCTTGATCCTCCTTCGGAATCAATGATATAAAAGTCCTTCTCCGTGATGGAGGTACCTCTGCTCCCAATAGAATATTATTAAAAAGTTCCTTCAGTGGTTCTATCATTTCTTCAGATAACATTTTATAATAAATTGCTGTTAATCCATCTGTACCTGGAGCCTTACCAACTTTCAATTGTTTAATAGCCCAAATAATCTCATCCGAAGTAATTAAACCATTAATCTCATCTCTTTGATCAGTAGTAAGTTTAGGAAAATGTGATTCCTGTAAATACTTTTCTATATCTGAAACTTGTATGTTTTCACTAGCATATAACTTTGAATAAAAATCTAAAAAACTCCTTTTAATCAAATTTTGTTGATAAACTTCTTTACCTTTGTAATTTATTTTTTCTATAATCCTTGATTTCTGTTTCTTTCGTAGTTGGTAAGCCAACCACCTACCAGGTTTGTTTGCGTTGCAAAATGTATTATGTTGCATATACCTCAAATTAATTGCAATCTGATCAGCTATCAACATATTAAATTGCTCCTTAAGCAAACTAATAGAAGCCTTTAAGTTATTGTCCAATGGATTTAATGTAAGAGCCTTTTCCTTAGATTTAATCTCTACTTCCAACTCTTTACATTTCTGCATCTGTTTACGTCTATGCATATTATTCATATAAATCAAAACCCCTCTCATATATGCTTTACTGGTATCCCATACCATTGGCATCGAGGTACCCTTATGCATATTCAAAAGAAAAAATTCCTTTAAATAATCTCTATATCTCTGTAAATTCCCTTCATGTCTAAATAAATTTTCATTCAATCTCCAAGTCCTTCTATTCCCATCTTCAGTAGATAACTCCATCCATACAGGACTATGGTCTGATAATATTCTTGGGAATATCTTGGCATTCTTCACCCTAGAAAAGAGATCATTAGTAATTAAGAAAAGGTCAATTCTGGAGTACGACTGATGCCTATCCGAAAAAAAAGTAAAGTCTCTTTCTTCCATATTCCGTTCATGCCAAATGTCTCTAAATTCCAAATCATCCTTCAAATCAAAAAAGGCTTTAGGTAATTTTGAATGATTAGGAGATTTAGAAGAACCCTTCTTGTCTTTAATTGAGTCTAAAACACCATTCCAATCTCCCATCATAATTACTGATTTATAATCCAATTTCTTTATTTATTTATTTATGAGACTTATATACCGCTTTAAGTGCAAGCACTCTCTAAGCGGTGTACACCAGTAAGCAATGTATATATATATATATATTTACATTGCCCCCAACAATCTGGGTCCTCATTTTACCTACCTCGGAAGGATGGAAGGCTGAGTCAACCTTGAGCCGGTGAGATTTGAACCGCTGACCTGCTGAACACAGTCAGCTAAAGTGGCCTGCAGTACTGCACTCTAACTGCTGCGCCACCTCGGCTCTTATGAACAAACGAGATGATACCTCCCGCCTACCAGCCATTTGGAAACCCACCCTTATTGATGTGTGGTGTGGTGATGCTTTTTGCGTGGATATGTGGTGGTGACATCCTGTGTGGTTTTTGTGAGTGTGGGTCTGGTGTCATTCTTTGTGTTAGGGACTCGTTTGTCAATAAGGGCGGGTTTCCAAATGGCTGGTAGGCAGGAGGTATCATCTCATTTGTTCATGCTGTGTGGGCGTTTTTCTATCTCGATGGCTTCTCTGATTATTCTGCTATTAAAGTGTTCAGTTTTGGCGATAGTTCTGGTCTTTTTAAAGTCAATTTCATGTTCTGTGATTTTAAGGTGTTGGACCAGGGAAGAAGTTGGTTCCTCTTTTTTGACTGAGTTCTTATGTTCTTCAATGCGTGCACTTATTCTTCTGTTGGTTTGTCCAATGTATGTGGTGGGACAAATGGTGCATGGGATTTCGTATACTCCTTGATTTTCTAATTCAATTTTATCTTTGGGGTTTCTTAGGATGGTGGATATTTTTCTGTTTGTGCAGAATGCTGTCTTAATGTTGTGTTTGTGGAGGATCTTAAATGTAAATGTGATGGGATACCTCACCTCCATCCTGAACAGACAGATGGAACTTTGGCTAACCCCTGACACACCAGGGGCACCCCCGTTTCACCCGATCAACACCAATACCATTCCAATGAACGTCTGGGGAGGCCACCACTGCTAAACACATGTAATCATCCACCGATGGAAGACCTCCCCCTTCCCCAATATCACCATGATAAACCCCCACCCCTGGAACTTGACAACAACTATGGAGAGTGTAGAAGATCCAGCATGAGGAGTTTACAGCCCGACGCTGTGGAGAACGTCGACGGAGATCGGAAAAAGAAAAAAGGGGGGGAGGAGAAGAACGAAAGAAAGGCTCGATCGCCCAGGCACACGGTGAAAGGGAGGGAGATGGTGTTCTGCCTGGACCCTCTGCAGACAAGGAATACCCCCACCAATGATCCAGCCCCCCTGGGACGAACACTTTGAAATCGCCCCGAAAATGAGCACAAGAGAGGAGAGTGAGAACATGGGGATTCAGAATGCAGAGATCTGGAGACCTGGCGTCCGCCTGAATGCCGCTCTTAGTAGCAATGGGGATAGTGTGTGATAGGGAGGAGGGGGATGATGAATTGAGAGGGAGAGTAAGCACCCGATCACGCAGCAAACAAATGGAACGGTGGAAAACTGTCAACACGGAGAATGCCAGGACGGACGAGGAGGGCATAGACCCCCAAACGTGCAACATCCGTATGAAAGTTACTCATGACAGTGGAGGGGCAAGAAGAGGGTGTGGAGCAGGGATTGAGAAAAAATTGGGGGGGCGGGAGCGTCTGTGATCCCAGAGAGGGTTGTAATACTGACAGAGGAGAAACGGATGCCCCCAGGGTGGAAAATGAAAAGAAAAAGGAGATGAGGGTCAATACTAGGGAAGGAAATAAGGATAAAGGGGTTGTGGAGGAGATGAATGTTAGTAATGGAATGGTGGGAGGAATGATCCGGAAGAACGATAGAAGGAAGTGCAAGGAGAGTAATAAAGAAACATCTGGAACACTAATTAACTGGCCGGGACCGGTGACGCGGTCCATGAGCCGGGTGCAAATGTCAGCCAAACCCATTTAAGTCATCATTGTTTACTGGCTCCTTAGCCCTGATGATGTTTGGAGTTTCCAAACAAAAGCTTGGCAGCTTTTAGTAAAGTATATTTTTATATTTATATTCTCCTGGTGTTCGTATTTTATTCGTACCATATATTTATATATATACATATAAAGCATCTGATCAAGCAATTAACTACAAAATGATTACAAAATAACAAAACAATGATTACATGATAACACTATAAGTATAAATATAAAATGGTTACTATATATATAATAAATGCTAATGTCAAACTTAAACATACTAAAATCATAAGCACAATAAAATCCCTTCACTCCTCCCTTTTTAATATAAAAGCCGAATAGGCTTAGGGACTCTTAAAGAGGGGAATATAGTCAGAAGGGAAAGGTTGCAAAATCATTGCTGTAGCTGGTCTATCGTTATAGATAGGAGTGGCAATAAAAGTTGGTCTGGATATAGTAGATCTAACAATTCTCTAAATAAGCGGGATAAGGCATGATAAACACAACAACCCTCCTAAGGCCAAAAACACAATGAACAATATCCATTTCCAAGTATCAAACATTCCCAAAAACCATCTTCCAACATCCAGTGCTCCTGTCCATGTCTGGGCAGGGACATGAGCCAACTCTCGCATACTGTCAGTGACTTCTTTGACATATTCCTTATATGTAATGTCAGACTGGGGTCTAATAATACAATTTAGGGCCACAATGACAAAATAGAGGGCCCATTTGGTTGGACAGTCCTTTCCAAGTCAAATTATAATAAGAAGTGATGTTCTCTCAAGCTTCACATTTAAAAATGAAACAATTCTTTAGGGCCAGATCAATAATAATAATAAAAAGAGTCTTTGATACTGAGGGAATCTCAGTTGTGGTTTCCAGTTCATGAAAATCAACTTGAACCCATATTTGTATCTGGTTCAATTGATAGCGAGTTCAAATGATGCTGAAAAATCCGTTGGTCTGGTTATCGTGAAGCACAGCAGGTTGCAGGAATCCTTCGAATGTGCCAGGTTGGGTAGGATGTGCAAACATATTTGGCGTTTAATGTGTAGGCCTGTCTCCATACTTAGTCCATTTAGTGTGATTATAGACAATAGCTTTACATGCATCAAAGAAGATTCTGGCACTTGTCCATAAATCTCGTGTTATTCTTCCCCAAAAGGTAATGTCTGTATGTTCTTCCATATGTCCAGATTTAAAGTTGTGGGTAAAGCTGCACTATATTGACAGGAGCATAACAAGTGACCCTGTTGCCCCTTTGCAAGTGGAATACGTAGTCTTGTGATAAACACAACTCCCATTTATTCCTTAAAGTATTGGGCCTATGATCCTTCCTTCTACCAAAGAAGGTATGAGGGAAGAACAGTAGCAGAAGAAAAATATTGCAATACATAGTCCAGGTTGTAGGAACACAATTTCCACAGTACTCCAATCCATTGAGGTTCTTCTCCTACTTAGATGGAAACAGTTCAACAGGTGAGGCAGGTTGAAATTTCATTTTCAGGCCGTCCAGCTGCGGAGCTTGTCACTGGAGAGGATATGATGGGACTTTCCATGGACTCATGCCTTGATTCCTTAAATCAGGAGGATCTGGCATGGTTGAGAACACTGAGGACTGGTATTTCTAGGTGACAGTTCTTTTCACCTGAACCCACTCTCCAGGAACAACAATGGCCAGAGACAGGTGGTATGGCAGCCTGGGCCTGTACTGAGATAGAAGACAAAACCTGCGCCAGATTATGTAAATACTGAGTAACTTTGTTCTCTTCTTCGTTGACATTCTTGAACCTTCATGTAACAAAAGCCTCCCATACATCATTTCAAAGGGACAAAGCTAGCTTTCCAATTGAGGCCTATATTGAAATGGCCTCACTGCTAAATGTTGTAAAGCGTTTTATTTACTTGTATTTATCACAGATTTGTTTAACTAAACTATAAATACAACCATCCTGTTTTTAAAAAGTATCTATCATCCCTTGCGACCCCCCCCCCCCTTCAGTGGCTGCTTTTGTGTCCTAGCTATTGCTTTCTCTTCTTTCTTTCTTTCTTTCTTTCTTTCTTTCTTTCTTTCTTTCTTTCTTTCTTTCTTTCTTTCTTTCTTTCTTTCTTTCTTTCTTTCCTTCTTTCTTTCTTTCTTGCTTTCTTTCTTTTTCTTTCTTTCTTTCTTTCTTTCTTTTTTGTTTTCAACCTCCTCCAATCTTGCAACATCCACCTCCCACTTTCTTCTGTTTCTTCATTGTTTTCTCTTTCCATATTTCTATAGTACATTTTTGTTCCTTCAACATTCTAAGGCTTGTGTTAAGGCATACAATTCACATGTTTGGGCTGACCACGTTAATGGCAGTCTCCCTGCTTAATGCATGCAATTCACAAGTCTGTGCACACCCACTTAAAAACAACTTTCCTGCTTCTTCCTTCTATTATCCATTCCTGCACTTCCCTTCCACCACTTTGGTCTAACTTCTATTTTTTTCCCTCCACAATTACATCTGCTATCTACAAGTGTATACCTCCTTTTGGCTTTCTGATTTAAAATTGCCCACACTTGATAAGAAATGGTAACCATCAAAACATCCCCAAATGTCAATTTTAGGCAAAAATGCCACTGGCAGCCTCTTTGCCCCCAGTTCTGAGTCAAAACCTCCTCCAAGCCATTACTTTGCCCATATTTACAAACAAATTACCTAGTGAAGAGCCAACAAAAGAACAGTCACCAAACTCTGTTTGTATTTGTTAACATAAACTCTTTTTCTAACAGTTTTGCATACAAATCTTTAGTCAAAACAACATAGCTATTTATAATCCCAAAATGTTCTCAACTTCTTCATTTTAGCTTCACAAAAAAATAAACAAACTTAATAAGATATTCTGAGTTACTGAAATAGATTTATATCAAACTCTAGTATTGGTTTTAATATAAAGTTAGTCAAATTCCAATTTAATCAATTCTATTCAGACGGAAACAAATTTCCATTAAGTAGGTTAAATGTTTACAAATCTAATCAAAACAATTCAGAGTCATTTCTTTTGGTTGATGGATATATATATAGATCTAACTAAACAATTTAAACTCAACAATTCCCCCCCCCCCAAAAAAAATTGTCCAACAATTACTGTCTCCTCTTTTGAGTAAAAAAAGTTGCAAGCCAAAACTGCAAGAGTGGGTATCAAATTTCAGATCCACTCCTTCTCAAATCGCAATTCTAAGCAGAGAAAAAAAAAAGGTTAAAACGAACAGCTCCCCCTTCTTCTTTCTGTCTCTCTCGCTCTTAAAGCAACACAGCAGTGGAGAGACGAAAGAGACAGGGAAAAAAAATCTCACCACCAAAAAAATAGTTTTCTCTCCTTCATATGCATTTGCCATAAATTCTCTCACACATCCTCCACGGAACTCTTCTCATGCAAACACTTGCTATTGCTTTTCAATTTACAACAATAAAATCTGCAGTTTACAATTTCTTTCACAGCCTGGGAGGGAGTGGGTGGGGGGTGGGGTTTGAGGGCTAACACACACACTTAGGTATCAACAAATCAACTCATTCACTTCCATGCTGCTTGCATAAACAATTCCACATACAAGTATTTCATTTCATACTTTCTCCATGCAAACTAGTTATTGTTAAATAAGGCCTTTTTGTATGTTGTTATCAGAGAGGGTTTTGACACTCGTCCAAGTCTTGGACATAACACAGAACAACACAGACAAATATATATACACAAATACTATTAAAACAACATTTATTTAGATATATGGCTTGTCCTGCAAAAAGCGAGAAAAATCATGAGGTGATTCCAACCAAACATGGTTTTTTATAGGGCCCTTTAATCATCTCCTATTTTTCTCACCATTCCAAGCCCAAGCGTAATGTTCTGGGTGGACACACACACACACACACACACACACACACACACACACACACACACATATATATATATATGTAGGTCTTTGGTTATTCGGGTTTTCTCCCGCATAAAATTGGAAGTGTCTTGGCGACCTTTCGACGAAGTCCCATTCGTCATCTTCAGGCTGGTGTTTTCAGCTTCGTGCTTTGAGGAGCAATCACACAGCAATATATATATATATATATATATTCAATGATGCAATCTTCGATCTCCGGGAAGAGTATACTCCAGTTATTTATTGTTAAAACAACATTTAAAACAATAAAAACAGTTATATACAAGATTAAAACAACTTAGCTTTCGCTGGTCCTCTGCCAGCGTCCTCAGAGTGGGGCTTAGGGGGTGGGAAGTTCTTTTTATCCCCTTGCTGATCCAATTGCCTACTCATTGCCCTTGTGACAGGGCCACTCTTCCTGATTGCCTGTGACTGCCTTAACTGTTCCGCCCTCTCTTTTTTTCACTCTAACATTGTATTTTTCTGCTCCGTCATCCTTGTGCTGTCTCCCCCTCCCTGCGCTGTTATCATTAACACACTCCTCAATCCCTCCTCTCTGCCCAATGCAATATGCCTCCTCCGATTCGGCAATACACGAGTCCTGTTGGGCTGCTGGTCTGCCTGCCGTTTTTGCATTCCATTGCCAGTTCTTATCTCATCTCCCTCCTCCAACTCCCTAGACTGCCGATTCATACACCCTTTGTTGTCCATTCCTGTCATCCTTCCCCCCCCTTCCTTCAACCCTCCCACCTGTTGATTAACATATTGCTCCTGCCTTTCATCAACCATTCCTATTGATGTTCTCTTCCTCAATGTCTTTTCCTTCCTGATCCGCTGCTCTACCTGCTGTTCCTGTTTACCCTCCTCCCCCACTGTCCATCTTCCCCTCTCCAATGTCCTCCCCATAATCTGCTGACTTACCTGTTGTTCATCCATTTCTGTCCATCCTCTCTTTTCTAACATTCCTCCTCCTCTGACCTGCTGTCCTACATGCTGTTCCCACATGCCAACATCCATTCCTATTAAACCCTCCTTCTCAAGCTTTCCTCCCCCCCCAATCTGCCGTCCTGCCTGCTATTCTTATCTGCCCTTCTCCTTTCCTGTCAGTCCCACCCTCTCCTGTTTCCTCCCCCCCTCTCCAATCCACAGCTCTGTTTGCTGTTCCTTCCTCCCCTTACCTGCTGTCCTATGTACTGTTCCCATCTACCAACCTGCGTTCCTATTGGACTCTCCTTCCCAAACTTTCCCTCCCCCAAAACTGCTGTCCTGCCTATTATTCCTGCCTGCCCTTCTCCATTCCTATCAACCCCACCCTCTCCTGTTTCCTCCCCCCCTCTAATCTGCAACTCTACCTGCTGTTCCTGGCTATTCTCCTCCATTCCTACTCCCTTCTCAAATATCCCCTCTCCCCCCATGAATATGCTTCCAATCTTACGTGCCTCATCTTTTCTGTTCTTTTCTCTCTCCCCTTTCCTTTTGATGAGTCCCCTGGGGTTGGGCATACCCCTCCCCCGTGTTCTGGGCCATACGATCAATTCTGCTGTTCCCAAGAGTCTTCCCTGGTCCCGTTCTCCTTGCAGTCCCTCATCATATCCACCTCCTCTTCCTTTACTACCCTTACCTGTCTGTGACCCTAATATTCCCTCATCTGTCTCTACCTGTGACGTGTCTATGGGATCCTCCCTATGTCTAGTCATGTAGTAAATACCCCCCCCACCAGTCCTGGTTTCGCCTCTGACAATCGGCATCTGTCTCTTGACATGCTCTTCCTGCACTCTTAGTGCCTGGTACACTGAGGGCAGTTCTATACATCGGTTGATGGAGTCTGTGTTGGAGAACCAGGCCTCCTTTAGTAAGCGTCCTCCTTTGGAGGCGTCCTGGGCAATGGCTTCTGCCTCCTTGAAATCAAAAGAATGTCCGGTATTAATCATGTGCGTCCATATTTGAGAGTATTGCTCCTGCCTTCTGACAGCCAATTTATGTTCATGTATCCTAGTTTTTATTCGTTTGGTTGTCTCCCCCGTATAATTACATTGGCAGTCTTTGCAATGCACTCTATATACGACCGCTGATCTTTCTTCCTTCGGCAATGGCTCTTTAGGGCGCATGACTTTCATCCGGAGTGTTTGATCAGGCCGGTGAGCAACTTTAATATTATAAGGTGCCAATATACGCTCTGTTGCTTCCGATACTCCCTGGACATACGGTATTGTTGTCCGGGCCATTGTCCCTGGATCATTCAGTGCCCTGCGGGGTTCTTGACGTTTGCTATACCTCCGAATGAAGCTAGTTGGGTAGCCATTCCACTTACACACTTGATAAAGATGCGCACGCTCCCTCTGCTTAGCCCTCCTGGTATTGCAGTGCGTGTCTATACGTGCAAATAATGTCCTTACGCATGAGATCTTATGGGCTGCTGGGTGATTGCTCATATAGTGCAACATCCTGTTGGTGTGAGAGGCTTTTCTATACACCGTCGTATGGAGGGCACCATTAATTTGACGTGTAACCAAAATGTCTAGGAAGGCCAAGCTGCCATTGGCCTCCTCCTCCGCCGTGAATTGTATATCCGGGAATATTGAGTTAAGTTTCTCCATAAAGGCAGCTTTTCTTGCCCGTTTGACGATGACGAAAGTATCGTCCACATACCTGGCCCCAAACTCCGGTTGGTAGTCGGCCATGGCCCTGCTTTCCAAACACTGTAGGACTGCCTCCGCAATGACCCCCGAAATAGGAGATCCCATCGGCGTGCCCTTAATTTGTTCATATATTGTTCCTTGGAATATGAAGTACGTTTTCAAGCATAGCCGTAATAACCTGACAACATCTTCTATCCCAAGGGAACTTTGACTCCGTAGTCCTTTCAGTTGTAGTAGATCTTTTATAGTCGTCATGGCCAATTCTTGCGGGATGGACGTGAATAGAGATGTTACGTCGAATGAGATCATAATCTCATCGTCCCGTATCCTCATCCTCTTTAACCTCTGTAGGAATTCTTGTGAGGATTTCACAGTGGTTGTGTTGTCCTCCACTAGGTGTTGTAACCTTTGACTTAGCCATTTAGCCAGACTGAACATGGGTGTGCCCCTAAGTGCCACAATGGGTCTCAATGGTGTTCCTTCCTTATGTATTTTGGGTAGGCCATAAAATCTCGCCATAGCCGAGTCCCTTGGCCGTATAGCTCTCAGATCTTCTTCATTTATTCCTCCACGTTTCTTAAGTCCATCTATGATCTTATTGAGTTGATTTTTCATGGACGTTGTGGGGTCAGTCCTAATTACTTTATAGGCACTGTTGTCATCTAGTAAGGTCTGGGCCTTGCCATTATACTTGGCTCTGTCCATGACAACCGTGGCCCTTCCCTTATCTGCTGGCAGGACCACAATGGATTTGTCCTTGCGCAGCTCTTCCAGGGCCTTTCTCTCCCCTGCCAGTAGTACATGGTGTTGTTTGTGGCCTGTAAGCAATCCCGTAACTCATTGTCTTATGGCATTCTTCTCTGTCTCACTAGTGGCCATACCTTGTATAGTTGGTTCTACGGCTGCAATAAAGTCAATGGGCTGGGCATCCCCCAAATTGAGGCCCGCATCCCATTGTAATAATCTGGTTTCTTCATCTGTGAGGTCTCTTGATGACAAATTGTGGACCAATCTGGAGTTCTGATTACAATTGTGCATTTGTCTCAGGGTCTCCATCTTCCTGTGGAGCGTTTCGGTCTTATTCCGACGTGCCCTATTCGTGGCCTCGTATATGTAGCTGAGGATCCTGTAGTGCTGCTGTGTCAGCGTGCATCGACAGAGCTCCTGGCATCTTCGTATCATAGGTATCCTATTTCGTATTTTTATAACCATTAAGGACATTTATGGAAGAGCAGTTATGCTCCAGGCTAGGAGGTGGGAGAACCTTGCTAAACGTGAGGTGGTTAACTACCGAAAACTGTCCTTCCTACATGATTGCATTCGCAATGACTTGCCACCAAAATCTCTACGTAGAAGACCGATTGTAGACTCTATGGAGGCACAGATGGTGGTCCGGCAGTTTCAGCGCCGAACCATACGGGTTTTAATCAATGACCACCATAGACGTATTAACACCTGGTCACCTATGATACGAAGATGCCAGGAGCTCTGTCGATCCACGCTGACACAGGCTGGCTTCGATGATGAGGCACGACCACAAACCAGAAGCTGCTCGAAGCACGAAGCTGAAAACACCAGCCTGAAGATGACGAATGGGACTTCGTCGAAACGTCGCCAAGACACTTCCGATTTTACGCGGGAGAAAACCCGAACAACCAAAGACCTACATACAAACACCCGCAAAAACCTCAGAAAACAAATATCGAACCTCTACGGGGAGGAAATCCACCATCTGACCAGGACCTATGAAAAACTTGAAGTCCAAAGAGCTTCCATTTTATGCGACCTCGCATTCCTACGCAACTGCCGAGATCAAAATCTAATCCCCACATGTTTCCAACTGAAATTCCACTCCAACTCTGCAGCCACCAAATGGATCCTGAAAAGAACAGAATTGGCCCTAATCAGAAATGAACTTCACACAAAAAGATTCCTCCTAGACCGAATTAACAAAGATCTCCTCACACTCCACCTCAAACTCAGCAACAAGATCCACCCCGCACTTTGGGACAAATCCAAACAACTCGCCGTCTGGAGAGCCGAAACACAGACCACCCTCAAGACAGATACACACACCAACAAACTCCGAAGACTACAACTACATACAAATACCCGCGAAAACCTCAGAAAACAAATATATATATATATAGGAATATTAAAAACAAAACAGTGATTCCTGGGTAGACTCATGTTAAACAATAAAATATACAAACACCAGGAAGTTACAAAACTATAAAAAGTTTTAATAAAACCAGAATAAAACCAAGCTTTCGCTGGCTTCTGCCAGCATCATCAGGGTAGCATCCAGTCGATGGGAGAAGCTATTTATAAATGTGGCGCTCTTTGCGCCCGGCAGGTGGATTGGCTGGGACCCATGACGAGGTCAAGAAGCCGGGCGCAAAGAGCGCCACATTTATAAATAGCTTCTCCCATCGACTGGACGCTACCCTGATGATGCTGGCAGAAGCCAGCGAAAGCTTGGTTTTATTCTGGTTTTATTAAAACTTTTTATAGTTTTGTAACTTCCTGGTGTTCGTATATTTTATTGTTTAATATATGTGTGTGTGTGTGTGTGTGTGTGTGGCCACCCAGAACATTACGCTTGGGCTTGGAATGGTGAGAAAAATAGGAGATGATTAAAGGGCCCTATAAAAAACCATGTTTGGTTGGAATCACCTCATGATTTTTCTCGCTTTTTGCAGGACAAGCCATATGTCGAAATAAATGTTGTTTTAATAGTATTTGTGTATATATGTTTGTGTTGTTCTGTGTTATGTCCAAGACTTGGACGAGGGTCAAAACCCTCTCTGATAACAACACACAAAAAGGCCTTATTTAACAATAACTAGTTTGCCTGGAGAAAGTATGAAATGAAATACTTGTATGTGGAATTGTTTATGCAAGCAGCATGGAAGCGAATGAGTTGATTTGTTGATACCTAAGTGTGTGTGTTAGCCCTCAACCCCCCCACCCCACCCTCTCTCTCCCAGGCTGTGAAAGAAATAGTAAGTGTTTGCATGAGAAGAGTTTCATGGAGGATGTGTGACAGAATTAATGGAAAATGCATATGAAGGAGAGAAAACTATTTTTTGGTGGTGAGATTTTTTTCCTGTCTTTCGTCTCTCCGATGGTTGTGTTGCTTTAAGAGCAAGAGACAGAAAGAAGAAGGGGGAGCTGTTCGTTTAAAACTTTTTTTTTCTCTGCTTAGAATTGTGATTTGAGAAGGGTGGAGTGGATCTGAAATTTGATACCCACTCTTGCAGTTTCAGCTTGCAACTTTTTTTACTCAAAAGAGGAGACAGTAATTGTTGGACAATTTTTTTGGGGGGGGGAAATTGTTGAGTTTAAATTGTTTAATTAGACCTATATATCCATCAACCAAAAGAAATGACTTTGAATTGTTTTGATTAGATTTGTAAACGTTTAACCTACTTAATGGAAAGTTGTTTCCATCTGAATGGAATTGATTAAATTAGAATTTGACTAACTTTATATTAAAACCAATACTAGAGTTTGATATAAATCTATTTCAGTAACTCAGAATATCTTATTAAGTTTGTTTATTTTTTTGTGAAGTTAAAATGAAGACGTTGAGAAAAAAATTGGGATTATAAATAGCTATGTTGTTTTGACTAAAGATTTGTATGCAAAACTGTTAGAAAAAGAGTTTATGTTAACAAATACAAACAGAGTTTGGTGAGGAGGTTTTGATTCAGAACTGGGGGCAAAGAGGCAGCCAGTGGCATTTTTGCCTAAAATTGACATTTGGGGACATTTTGGTGGTTAGCATTTCTTACCAAGTGTGGGCAATTTTAAATCAGAAAGCCAAAAGGAGGTATAACTTGTAGATAGCAGATGTAATTGTGGAAGGAAAAAAGTAGAAGTTAGACCAAAGTGGTGGAAGGGAAGTGCAGGAATGGATAATAGAAGGAAGAAGCAGGAAAGTTGTTTTTAAGTGGGTGTGCACAGACTTGTGAATTACATGCATTAAGCAGTGAGACTGCCATTAACGTGGTCAGCCCAAACATGTGAATTGTATGCCTTAACACAAGCCTTAGAATGTTGAAGGAACAAGAATGTACTATAGAAATATGGAAAGAGAGAACAATGAAGAAACAGAAGAAATTGGGAGGTGGATGTTGCAAGATTGGAGAGGATGTTGAAAAGAAAGAGAGAAAGAGATAGTGTGAGAAAGAAAGAAAAAGAAACAAAGAAGAGAAAGAAAGCAATAGCTAGGACACAGAAGCAGCCACTGAAGGGGGGTCGCAAGGGATGATACTTTTTAAAAACAGGTTGGTTGTATTTATACTTTAGTTAAACAAATCTGTGATAAATACAAGTAAATAAAATGCTTTACAACATTTAGCGGTGAGGCCATTTCAATATAGGCCTCAATTGGAAAGCTAGCTTTGTCCCTTTGAAATGATGTATGGGAGGCTTTTGTTACATGAAGGTTCAAGAATGTCAATGAAGAAGAGAAGAAAGTTACTCAGTATTTACATAATCTGGCGCAGGTTTTGTCTTCTATCTCAGTACAGGCCCAGGCTGCCATACCACCTGTCTCTGACCATTGTTGTTCCTGGAGAGTGGGTTCAGGTGAAAAGAACTGTCATCTAGAAATACCAGTCCTCAGTGTTCTCAACCATGCCAGATCCTCCTGATTTAAGGAATCAAGGCATGAGTCCATGGAAAGTCCCATCATATCCTCTCCAGTGACAAGCTCCGCAGCTGGACGGCCTGAAAATGAAATTTCAACCTGCCTCACCTGTTGAACTGTTTCCATCTAAGTAGGAGAAGAACCTCAATGGATTGGAGTACTGTGGAAATTGTGTTCCTACAACCTGGACTATGTATTGCAATATTTTTCTTCTGCTACTGTTCTTCCCTCATACCTTCTTTGGTAGAAGGAAGGATCATAGGCCCAATACTTTAAGGAATAAATGGGAGTTGTGTTTATCACAAGACTACGTATTCCACTTGCAAAGGGGCAACAGGGTCACTTGTTATGCTCCTGTCAATACAGTGCAGCTTTACCCACAACTTTAAATCTGGACATATGGAAGAACATACAGACATTACCTTTTGGGGAAGAATAACACGAGATTTATGGACAAGTGCCAGAATCTTCTTTGATGCATGTAAAGCTATTGTCTATAATCACACTAAATGGACTAAGTATGGAGACAGGCCTACACATTAAACGCCAAATATGTTTGCACATCCTACCCAACCTGGCACATTTGAATGATTCCTGCAACCTGTGGCCATTCCTGATGATTCGTTGGCAGAGTACGACAATACCGATCCAGATGAAGACCCTATGGTAAGCCAGCCAATCTGCCCTTTTGCTATCCCAATCTCACTGACGAGTCCTACGACTGGGCATACTAGCAGATTCCAGGCATTAATCGATTTGGGCTGTACTCATTGTTTGGTTAGCAGAGGGGTTGTCAGGAAAATGGGCGTTAAGGTTCATTGGCTAGCTCGCTTGATACGGTTTGAGCAGGTCGATGGCTCCCTTTTGGGAGGGGTACCTGCAACACTAGTGACGGAACCGGTGAGACTCGATATGAATGACCATTGGGAAATGCTTAGATTTATTGTAGTTCCCTTTATGACAGAGGACGTAATCCTAGGGTTGGCCTGGTTGGACAAGTGGGGTCCAACGATATGGTGGGAAGGGGGATGTAGGCATATGCGTTTAGGTATAGGTCCCCGACCCTTAAGAATAGGGACGGAGGAGAAGGAAAAGGCAGAAGGGTCTAGGATAGCAGCGGAGTCAGGGGCTGGGAATTTAGGCTTCCCGGCTGTATACGCTGACCTTGCCGAGGTATTCAGTGAGCGGGAATGTGATACCCTTCCACCTCACAGACCAACCAACTGTGCTATAGACATATTACCGGGTGCTAAACTACCGAAGCCACGCATGTACCCCATAACTCCCCGGGAGTTGGAGGAACTGCGCCACTACATAGACAAAAACCTGGCGAGGGGGTTTATACAGCCAGCACGGTCTCGGATAGCTGCTCCAGTGCTGTTCCAAGAAAAGAAGGATGGGGGCCTACGACTTTGTGTTGACTTCAGGAGACTTAATGCTGTTTGTGTAGAACATATGTATCCCCTCCCATTAATGAAGGACCTCTTGGCCCATTTGGCCCAGGGAAAGGTCTTTACAAAGTTATATTTACGTGGGGCCTATTATCGGGTGTGGATCAAGTCCGGAGATGAGTGGAAAACAGCATTCAACTGCCCTCTAGGTAGCTATCAGTTTAGGGTAATGCCCTTTGGACTGCAGGGGGCCCCTGCGGTCTTTATGCAGCTCATTAATGGGGTTTTGCATGAATACCTATACCGTGGGGTGCTCGTATATCTTGATGATATACTCATTTATACAAAGACCACAGAAGAGCATGTTAGCCTTGTGCATGAGGTGTTGTGGAAACTGTTAGACGCCCAACTGTATGTAAAACTCTTAAAATGCGAGTTCCATCGTTCCTGTATAGACTACCTGGGCTACCAGATATCGGCGGTAGGGGTAGAGATGGACCCGAAAAAAGTACAAAGTGTATTGGAATGGCAGGCTCCCCAAACACGCCGCCAGCTGCAGAGCTTTCTAGGGTTTGCTAACTTTTATAGACACTTCATTCCATCCTTTGCGGCAGTGGCATTACCTCTCACTAACCTACTGCGGACCCGGATGACCACAACGAAACCACGTCCCGGCCAACCACTGGCTTGGACAACAGAGTGCCAAATGGCTTTCGAGTCGTTGAAGGCGTTGTTTGCAAGGGAGCCGATACTGTTGCATCCAGACCCAGAACGTCCATTCGTGGTGCAAGCGGATGCCAGTGATGTAGTGGTTGGGGCTGTGTTGCTGCAGCATAATCTGCAAGGTAAGTTGCAACCATGTGCCTATACATCCCGGAAGTTGACGGAAGCTGAGCGAGCCTGGGCGATCTGGGAGAAGGAGGCGTTTGCAGTGAAATGTCTACGTGGCGACATTTGTTGGAGGGCGCCAAACATCAGTTTGAGGTCTGGACAGATCATAAAAATTTAGAGGTCCTGCAGACGCCCAGGAGATTGTCCCCAAAACATGTTCGCTGGGCTCAATACTTCCGTCGCTTCCGGTTCTGTCTGAGGTACGTACCAGGCGGTAAGAACTTCCTTGCAGATGCGTTATCTCGAATGCCACAATATGATAGCAAACGTGAGCAGGTGGTACAGGCTATCATGCCTCCTTATAGACAGGATGAAGCAAAGGGCCTTTCCCAACCAGTGGTGGTGAAGTTTGAGAACGCACTGAGGACAGCGCTTGCCGATGATCCCTGGCTGCGTGAGAACAGTGGATTGTTAACCCAATGTGCAGGACTGGCGTGGTTTGGTAGTAAACTGTATATCCCACAACCACTACGAAGTCAGGTGCTCTACCACTGTCACGATTCAAAGACCGCAGGCCACTTTGGCTACTTAAAGACTCTACATTTAGCTAGGCGCCAATTTTGGTGGCCCCGCATGAGGACAGATGTGGAGCAATATGTGAGGGGCTGTCCAGTGTGTGCGTCTTCCAAAACCAGTCCGGGAAAACCCTTAGGTTTGTTGCAGTCGGTGGCTGATCCCGACCAGCCCTGGCAGCCATGGATTTTATTATAGACCTGCCCAACAGTCAGGGGTATATGGTGATTTGGACTGTGGTGGACATATTCTCCAAGCAAGCCCGTTTTATCCCCTGTAAAGGACTACCGTCTGCCCGGAAATTGGCCCGCATGTTCCTGTTACAGGTATATAGACTTCACAGTGCCCCACACCGGATCATCTCGGATCTGGGGGTCCAGTTTACCGCTTGGTTTTGGCGGGATTTCGTACGACTCCTCGGATCCTCCCAGGGACTGAGTTCAGCATACCACCCGAGTACCAACGGAGCTGCGGAAAGGGCCAACGCTGCGGTGGAACGATATTTACGGAGCTATGTATCATATCAGCAGACAGACTGGGCCGACCTGATAGTGTTTGCTGAGGTCACCTACAATAACGCTGTCCACAGTAGTACTGGGCTTACCCCTTTCAGGGTGGTTTTGGGGAGTTTGTGCCTATGCCAGAGTGTAGCCAGAGTGTACCCACTCCTGTCAGCCAGGGGACTGGGTAACCCGACTTACCGGGGTATGGGGGGCGGTTAGAAAAGCCCTGGCAAAGGCAAGGGATATCGCTAAAATACAAGCGGACAAAAAACGGAGGGCCCACCAACCATTTGAGGTGGGTGATCGAGTATACCTATCTACAAGATTTATCCGATTGCAGGTTCCCTGTAAGAAGTTGGCACCAAAGTACATCGGTCCTTTCCGCATAGCCCAAGTAATCAATCCAGTGACAGTGCGGCTTCACCTCCCTCGGTTTCTTGATAAAATACACCGTCTTCCATAGCAGTTTGCTGAAACCTGTAACCGACGACCGTTCAGCGGAAGCGCCAGGCCCTGTGGCGCCCGGTCATTATGAGGTCCAGGAAATCCTGGATTCACGGGAAAGGGAGAGTGTATTACCTTGTACTGTGGAAGGGTATCCTCGGCAGGCATCGCTGGCCTCGGCGGGCGTGCTATGGTGGCCGACGCTCCCGATGTCATTACCGTGCGCCTCGCCGGGCCAACACCAGACAAGCGAGGAGGAGCCAGATGGTTGCGACGATCAGCTGACCGAACGGGAAGATTCCACACTACCGAACTGACTGGCGGGGAGGGAGTACACAGGTTTAATGGACCGGATGCTGGTTTGGTGGGTGGGGTAGGAAATTGAGGGTGTGGAGCATGGCTGTGGTTTACAGCACTGGGAGCAAACCACTCCCAGTACTGACTTTAATCCAGACGGAGTGAATAAAACTACCGTTGTCTGTCGTACCTGTTTGTTGGCTATTTTTGTGAAGCACCAACCCAGGACGACCTGACAGGTGTGCTTCACGATAACCAGACCAACGGATTTTTCAGCATCCTTTGAACTCGCTATCAATTGAACCAGATACAAATATGGGTTCAAGTTGATTTTCATGAACTGGAAACCACAACTGAGATTCCCTCAGTATCAAAGACTCTTTTTATTATTATTATTGATCTGGCCCTAAAGAATTGTTTCATTTTTAAATGTGAAGCTTGAGAGAACATCACTTCTTATTTTAATTTGACTTGGAAAGGACTGTCCAACCAAATGGGCCCTCTATTTTGTCATTGTGGCCCTAAATTGTATTATTAGACCCCAGTCTGACATTACATATAAGGAATATGTCAAAGACGTCACTGACAGAATGCGAGAGTTGACTCATGTCCCTGTCCAGACATGGACAGGAGCACTGGATGTTGGAGGATGGTACCAAGACCTGATATCTTTGTTCTGAAAAGGTATAAAAGGTGGAAGACATCTTTTCTGGTTGTGGCCTTCATCTCTCTACCAGCCACGAAGAGAGATGGGGTCACCCAACTCTGTTTTGATCAAAATAAAAGTTGTTTGCTTGCTGAAACCTCGGCTCAGGAGTTTCTTTGGCTCTTTTAAATTCCTGAGTAATGCTGGGGCAATTGTGAGGCAAAGTGGAAAACCTTACAGTGCTAGGCTGCATCAAAAGAGGGATAAAATCAAGATCACGTGAAGTATTAATACTTTACAATGCCTTGGTAAGGCCACACTTGGAATACAGCATCCAGTTTTGGTCACCACGATGTAAAAAAGATGTTGAGACTCTAGAAAGAGTACACAGAAGAGCAACAAAGATGATCAGGGGACTGGAGGCTAAAACATATAAGGAACGGTTGCTGGAATTGGGTATGTCTAGTTTAATGAAGAGAAGGACGAGGGGGGACATGATAGCAGTCTTCCAAAATCTCAGGGGCTGCCACCAAGAAGAGGGAGTCAAGCTATTCTCCAACGCGTCTGAAAGCAGGACAAGAAGCAACAGATGGAAACTAACCAAAGAGAGAAGCAACCTAGAACTAAGGAGAAATTTTCTGACAGTTAGAACAATTATTCAGTGGAACAACCTGCCTCCAGAAGCTGTGAATGCTCCAACACTGGAAGTTTTTAAGAAGAGACCGGACACTCAATTTGTCTGAAATGGTATAGGGTTTCCTGCTTGAGCAGGGGGTTGGACTAGATGACCTCCAAGGTCCCTTCCAATTGTATTATTATTACTATCCAACGACAGCCAGAATTCCTCTCCTAATGTCACTGTGCACCCACCTGCTGGCAGATGCTGGCATAATGAGCAAGCACACTGGCATTCTCAATGATGGCCAGGTAGGAAGGGGTGGTGGGAGTGATCTTCAAGACACAGCGCCACTTGGCAAAGTCAGCACCATCCTTCTTGTACTGGGCACAGCGTTCAGTCAAGCCATCCAGACCTACAAAGTTAGGAAGAGATTATAAGAATAAACTTTGAACGCCTCAACCTTAACATTGCTACATGAATCCAGGTTTATAGTCCATAATGTTGGCCACCTCTCATAATCAGCTCACACATATTTGCTCACCCTGGGTGGTAGTCTCTCCATTAGTCCCAGCAAGAGGCACAACACCTTTGTCAACCTGCACAGAGGGAAGAAAGGAGGAATATCTGTCAAACCAATGACTGATCGCTCCATTTTCATCAATACACCCCTAGTTTCCAATAGTGATTAGGGCAAAAATATAAACATTCCCTTTTCGTCCTTATCAGCGGTCTGTGTCTTCCTCAGTCTTGAGTCCTCTACCAGAGCTCTGGGAGTCTAAGGTCCTGGTACTTCTCATATACGTAGTCCTCAACTTACAACTTGTGTCTTAGCAGCCGTTCAAATTTACGACAGATCTACTTTGGGGCTTACGACCCCAGATTTGAAGTTCTGCGGTTATATGACCAAATTTAGGGTGCTTAGCACCAGCTGGACACATTTATGGCCATATTTACAGCTGTTTACAGTGTCCTCCAGTCCTGTAACCCCTTTTAGTTACCTCCGGTTTTTGGCAAAACCATGCCAATAGAGGACCATTGGTTAGCTTAAAGACAGCGGTGTTCGCTTAACTTTCAGAAAGTACACAAACCCTTGAAATTCTAATCTATCAAATTAACTGAATGTAGGATTAGGAAACAATAGCCGATCCAAATGAAAAACTTATAAAGGCACCACTCTTGAATATTTTGTTATGGTTGTCAATCTCCTGTTTCAATAGCAAAACTTTGTAGCCACCATTTCTCTCCTCCCTTGTTGGTCCCCCCATTAAGCACATTAAAGAGATTCCAGTGTTTAGTATCCCAAAAGCTTCCTGTTCATCACTAAACTGGGAAAAAAGAATTATGTTCAGTACAGTTAGTCATAAAAGGTGCAAATCGCCAAGGACATGGCATATCCTGTCTTCCTACATAGAATGCTTCTTCAAAGACAATATCTATATATATGTTATGAGAGAGACTATCTAAAACCCACTTTATTCAATCCAATGGCCTCATATATCTTGGATCAGCTCCATCCAAAGAGTTCAATGGCGACAATGAATATTATTAGCATCCATCAGCATTTTTCTTATACGATTTAGTAAAAGAAAATTAGGTATGGGTGAAATCAAATGTTCCGTTCCTTGCATTCTGTTCCAGATTTGTTCACACCATTCCATTCTCACAATTTTGGGTCTTGCAAACCCCCTAATTAAAACCCATGAGATGCTTACCTTGATGCCAACCAGGGCACCTTTGTCCTTAATGACCTTTGTGAAGAGATGCCCATCATCAGCTTTTTGGTACATCGTCTCATGGAAGAGGATCACACCACCAATGCAAGGGTTGACGCGGGCATCTGCGGTGAAGACCAGTTGCCTATAGAAGCGGCGGTTTTCTTCTGTGTTTTCGGTGCCAATGGACTGCAGGCGTTTGGCAATGCTGCCTAAGAGGCAAAAAGACAAAGCAGAAATTTGTGTCAAATGCTCAATTCAAGACCTGTAGGCCTTTTAATGTCCTGTCTCTCCCCCCCCCCCCCCCATTTTTTCCCCACTGCCTCCCCAGCCCAACGCCTCTCAATGTGCCTCTTTGGCTCTTACCAGTAGATTCATCAGCTGCTAGGATGCCTTTGCCGACTGCCACAATGCAGAGAGCATTTTCTGACAGCTCCTTCTTCTGCTCTGGAGTCAAGGCTGGGTATTGGTGAGGCATCTCGAATGACTAAACTAGAGAAGGCCAGGAAGTGTTAATGGCTTGGCAACAAAGATCCTTTGGCTGAGAGGGCGGATCAGCAGGGGGACCCACGTGCTCTTCTGAATTCCCAAAAGCATAGCAATAACAATAGTTTTAAGCCCCAAATCATGACACAAAATACATTGTGACCCGCTCCCTTCTTAAAGTGGAGGAGGCGGAGGAACCCTTGCAGGGGAGAGCTGAGGAGTTTGTTCAGTTTCTTTCGGACAAAATGGCTCAGATTCAGAGAGACCTGGACTCCGACTGGGCAGTGCCAGCCGAGTTGCCGGGGGCTGGTCTTAGTCATGTTATCTGGAGCGAGTTTGAGCCTGTGACCCCTGATGAAGTGGACAAGGCCGTGAGGGCAATGAATGCCACCACCTGTTTATTGGACCCATGCCCCTCCTGGCTGGTTTCTGCCAGTAGGGAGGTGACACGAGGCTGGCTCCAGGCAATAATCAATGCCTCCTTGATGGAGGGGTCTTTCCCGCAACCTTTAAAGGAAGCGGTGGTGAGGCCCCTCCTCAAGAAGCCTTCCCTGGACCCAGCGGTTTTGAAGAACTTTCGTCCTGTCTCCAACCTCCCCTTTGTGGGGAAGGTTGTAGAGAAGGTGGTGGCGTCCCAACTCTTGCGATCCTTGGATGAAACTAATTATCTGGACCCTTTTCAATCTGGTTTCAGGCCCGGCTACAGCACTGAGACTGCTTTGGTCGCACTGACCGATGACCTCTGGCGAGCCCAGGATAGGGGTCATTCCTCTATCCTGGTGCTTCTTGACCTCTCAGCGGCTTTCGATACCATCGACCATGGTATCCTTCTGCGTCATCTCGGAGAGGTGGGGGTGGGCGGCACTGTATTGCGGTGGTTCTCCTCCTACCTCTCTGACAGGTCGCAGTCGGTGTTGGCGGGCGGACAGAGATCTACCCCTAGGCGCCTCGATCATGGGGTGCCTCAGGGCTCGGTCCTGTCCCCCCTCCTTTTTAACATCTACATGAAACCGCTGGGTGAGATCATTCGGCGACACGGGGTGAGGTATCATCAGTACACGGATGATACCCAATTATATATCTCCACCCCGTGTCCTTTCAGTGAAGCAGTCGACGTGATGTGCCGGTGCCTGGAAGATGTGAGGGTCTGGATGGGGGTGAACAGGCTTAGACTCAACCCTGACAAGACCGAGTGGCTCTGGGTCTTGCCTCCCAAAGGTCAACTGGATGGTCCATCATTAGTCCTGGGGGAGGCAAATTTACCTCCCTCAGTGCAGGCACGCAACTTGGGTGTCCTCCTGGACTCACAGCTAAATTTGGAACAACATCTATCGGCTGTGGCCAGGGGGACCTTTGCCCAGGTTCGCCTGGTGCACCAGTTGCGGCCTTATTTGGACCGAGAGGCTTTACTCACAGTCACTCATGCCCTTGTCACCTCAAGACTGGATTACTGTAATGCGCTCTACATGGGGCTACCCTTGAAGAGCGTTCGGAGGCTGCAGTTGGTTCAGAATGCAGCCGCGAGAGCGATTGTGGGCGCGCCAAGGTATGCCCACGTGTCACCTATCCTCCGCGAGCTGCACTGGCTTCCTGTGGGTCTCCGGACGCAATTCAAGGTGTTGGTTATCACCTTTAAAGCCCTTCATGGCATAGGGCCAGGTTACTTACAGGACCGCATACTTACAGGACCACATTTATTCCCAAGCCGGGAATAAATAAGCAAACATGGTGACTACTTTGGGAAGAAGGTTACAGTTTATTGCAGAAAGATGGTTCTTCAGGAAAGTGCAGAGGAGAGAAGGGGTGAGCACATGGTATAGTAGGTTTTTATATCCCCTCTAGCCTTTTGTTTGGAATAGTTTCCTGTTCCTGTGGCATGAACCTTGAGGCTGTTTCTGAGTGTTTGTCTAGGCCTTGATATCTGTGGTTTAATTCTATTATCATATCCTGCTTCCCAGGTGATGGGGCTAATGACTCCTAGAGTTTGGGTGGGGTATGCAGATCTTCTCTTTGTCTTCTTGATTGCTCTGGCTCCAACTTTCTGATGGTTTTACATCTGCATTTGTATGGGGCTAAAGTCTTGCTTGGGGCAGAGAGATAGATTTGGGGCCAGGTTTGGTTTTAAAAAGTCCTTTTGAGGAAAAATATATTTTTCTGCCCTTGTTAATATTTCCTTCTCTGGGCTAACTTCCCTCACTGGAAATTCACAGTGAAACATTCAGTAGAAAGGCCTACTAATTACTGAGTAAGGATCATACATAAATGCAGATATCCCTAGAAGTTTCCAGGCAGAATATTAATATCAAGGAACTGTTGAGTAGTCTTGCAACAGAGTGCTGCCTATTCTTCTGGAGTGAGTTCAGTTGTTAAAGGAAACAACAAATGGAAGATAAGGTAATGTAAAGAGGCATTTGCCAAGGTGGGAAGCAGCACTCCTAGTGAGTTATCTGATGCCCCAGTGCCTAAGCCAGTGTTTCTCAACTTTAGCAACTTTCAGATTGAGACACATCTGAAAATTGCTAAGGTTGAGAAATACTTGCCTCCAAGGTGAGAGAGGCAGCACTGTTTGAGGTGGCCAGGTCCCTCTGCTCTCAGTATAACAGCATCTCACTAGTTTTGCCTGAATTTCCTACGCCCTGCCTAAAACCTTTAATGATAGCCTAAGCCAGGCTGAATCCACAGGGGCTTCTTTTGGGATGGTTACGGTAACTGCTGAGTCACAGGCTCTCTGCAGGATCTCAGGTAGCAAGCAAGCGACAGAGTGGGGAGCCCCCTCCTTTCCCCCCTGCCACTTATGGTCCTTTCTATAGCCCTGTCAAAACTAAAGGATAATTTCTGAAGAACAGATGCAACTCTTGGAGACAACTGCTCCAGGGATGCTTTGCCCCACAATGGCATCTCTATCTTTAAATCTGAAAGATAATTATATTGCATGCAATTATTCTCATCCATTTTAGGGATTTCAGTAGATCAGACATGTAATATTGTAGATGCAAGATGGAGAGGCCAGCAGTTAGGCCAACCCACAATGCTGTAATATTTTCTGATCGTTTCAGGATTTATGAAACCTAATAACTTGACACACTGTTTCCAGTCCCCAAAGTTCCTTTCATAGCTTGGCTTAAGCAAGAGTGTGAACAGCTGAGTTCCCCAGTGCTTCAATAAAGGGGGTGGGGAGCTTCAGAGTGAGCATACTGGGGGTGGGGGTAACAGATAAATTTTCAATTCAATGCATTCATCTTCAGTTTAAAAAGCTTCTCTGGAGACTGGTGTGAGACAGGAAGAAGTTTAAAAATAAAATGGTCACAATTGATTAACAATAGAAAGATTAGCCAAGCCCTGCAGGTAGGCACTAGATTCCAGGAGGCTTGGGTAGAAGACACACTCAACAAGACAAAAGGATGGCAGAGGGAAGTTCTAAACAATGTAACCAAGGGGGGGGGGACGATGTATTCTGGCTAGGCGGATCGGACAGATTGTGCCCCCGGAAGTCCTCTCAAATGGGACCTAAGGGGAGGGGACGGGGGCGTCGCAATAGGAGTGTATATGTTATGTGTTTGAATATTTTTGGTGTGGTCTCTGGGTTTAGAACTTCCTGTTGAAGTCTCTCACCAGGATCCACCGTGCTTTGTAAACCGCTTTTCTATTTTCTGCAGAATAAACTCTTTTTCTTACCAATCCAATTTTGTTGGTATTTTAATTACGTTTCCAACAAATTGGCTGCCCAAACGTGGGGCCTCGGGCATCTGTTCCTGCATCTTTGGGAGGCGAGGTCAACTGAGGAAGGCATGCCCCATTGATTTCAATGGTCCAAGGTTGCAGTCACAGGTCGAGGAAGCAGAACAGAGCCAGGCCCACGGACCAGATAGTGATTGGTAAGAACTGAGGAGAGGGGACCAGAGAATTACTAGGACAAGGACCAGGCAACTTCGTGCACGAACCTAGGTGAGTAAAACTTGGGGTAAACCAAGGAATAAAACCTAGGCAGTCGGGGGTGGTTGGGTAGCACAGTTTGAGTCTGAGATCTGTGAGAGGTGTGTGTAAGACACCCCGAGGGTCCACAGGACTGGCGAGACATACACAAGCTGTGGATGTCCCGAGGGTTTGGACTGGCAAGGCAGAGAGAGGGAACTCCCGAGTAAAAGGAGAAAGAGGCTTGGTGAAGCGAACCGTGGTCTCATTAGATTGGTAAGGACAACAAAATTGTGTGGTAAACCAACCATGGGTAATTCGGGAGGGTCCCAGGAGAAGGAATGTGTGAAAAAGGTTAGGAAAAATCCAAAACTAAAAATAGATCCCCACAGCCCATTAGGAAAATTGTTAGAAAACTGGGGGAAACCACCATACAACAAGCTGATTACTAAGTTAAATTTAACAAAAGAAGATATGGTAAATTTGTGCCACTTCGTATGGTGGGGGGGATGAGAAAATTGAGTAGCCCCAAACAGGAAAAGGAAACATAAACCCATCTTGCTGGTGTCAGACCCAGCATGATACTTACCTTCCAAAGTCCAGAATGTTCCAGTTAACCCTGTGTTCCAGCCGAGTCCGGTAGCTTCGTGAGCTACATCGCCAACAGCGGTGGCCGAACGGGTCACATGAACATCCTATGTTGCCAGCACCTAACTGGACGGAGGCTACATAGAAATGGAATATGGAGAAGCCGACTGCTGTTAAAACTGTTATGGCTTATGTTGCTGGAACCGTGACTCTGTGAATGATGGGAACTGGGACGCTGGGTCTGACAACACTTGGATACCGGGAGGGGGTATTATAGGAAGAGGTTGAGTGGGACATTAGGGATGAGAATGGCGTGAACGGAACGCATGGACTCAATGCAAGGTTTGAACATAAGTACTAGCTGGATCGGGGCATGGACTCAATGCAAGGTTTGAACATAAGTACTAGCTGGATCGGGGCGTGGACTCAATGTAAGGTTTGAACATAAGTACTAGCTGGATTGGGACATAGGTAGGGTGGAGGACTATCACAAGGCAGGTATGGGGAGGGGGACAGGTGGATTCCAGATGACCAATTAACCATCAATTGGGGTGTGTACTCTGGGTGTGGTGGAGGAATGTATTTAGGGCAATGAATGGAGCTTCGTTCCAGTGCTAACTTAGTTTCAACATAGTGAATAAAGCTTGTTGAATACTGCAACGTTCCTGTTTCCTGGCTTTTGCGAAGCGCGGTTAGGACGTTCTGTTAGTAAGTTAGCACTCACCCCAAAGCCATCTAGCTTACAGCATAATGGCGGAGGGGACACAGGGAGTGGAGCCGTTGGAGGAGGAGCAGTTAGAAGCTGCTGAGCAGATGGAGGTGCCAGTAGCCGGTGATACAGAGGCTCCTCAGATGGTGGTTCAACCAAAGGAGAAGCTGCAGGTTCCTGAGGCTACGGAGCATGCAGTGAAACCGCGAACAACCACAGCTTCAGACGGAGAGTGGTGGCTGAGTCCTGCATTGCGGCATCCGGAGGAGCGCGGAGACAGGGGATTGGCGCCGAGTTTGAGCGGATGGAGGGAATGGCGGGTCACTGGAGACGACGAAGATGAGTGGAGCTATTCCACGGCTCCGGAGCAATACACCTTGGACGTTCTTAGAGACCAGTTTGGGGAGCGGGGTTATTCAGTTCCCGCTAGTATCCTTCCCCAGTCTAGGGCTGCCCCAGGGGCGCGTATAACATCCGAGTCATCCCGTTTCCAGTTAGCGAGTCCGAGGCTCAAATTACAGCCAAGTAGCCGCTTTACCTTGCAGAATACCATGGGGAGGCAGGGCACAGCTGAGCGTTCCCAATACCGGCAGGAGGCACGAGGGGCCGGAGTTCCGCCGGTGGATTCAGGTAGGCAAGGGGCGGGCCCAGTAGGCTCAGGTGAACGACCCATGTTACTTCCAGAAAATATCCCATATGGAGGCCAGATACCAGCTCCTTGGCCACAAGCCATGATGTGGAATCCACCTCCCATTACGCTTACTTTTGACGGCAATCCAGATCGTTTGGCTGTATTCTTCAGCCATGTGCTCAGCCACTTGGATCGTTTTACTACCCTATATCCGTCTAATTGGGCGATGGTGGTTGCAGTGACAGCCAGCCTACAAGGGGAAGCTGCTGCTTGGGCCGCTGACCTGTATAGCGACCATGCCAGAGAGCTGTCGGATATAGGACTATTCTTAGATGCCCTGAAAACGAGATTTGAGGATCCCACCCGACTACAACGGGCGGAAGCACAGTTAGTAGGTCTGCGACAGGGGGGCAGGCCAGTACAAGATTATATACGGGACTTCCAAAAAGTGGCAGGAAGGCGTAGATCGTGGCCAGATCGTTTACTGGTCCATCATTTCCGCACGGGACTAGATATTGACCTACGCAGGGCATGTGTGGTTAGAGGGATCGTAGGACGCCTTTCCGAATGGTTCAAGGCGGCGGTGGAGTTAGATGTTGGGCTAAGGGAATTGCCTGGAGCACGTGAAGTACGGTTGCAGCCTCGTAAGGGCCAGGATCAATCCAAGGACAGTACCAATCAGATGCCAAGTAGTAATGCACGTCCTAAACCGGTGTTCCGGTGTTTCCGTTGCAACCGGCCGGGTCACCGTGCGGCGGAGTGCACATTCCCCGAATCAACTAACATACCAACAGGCGTGGGCAGACCCGGTACTACACCAAAGAAGATGACGGAGAAATCACGAGTCGCCCATCAAGTAGGACAAACAGCTCCAGGTGATATTTCTCCGGCATTGGAAGAATATGAAGAAGAAGGCCCGGTGGAGGATCCGATGGTGAGTGATCCCATAGTTCCGTTCACCATCCCCATAACATTAACGAGTCCGGTTACCGGGGAGTCAGGGTCATTTCAGGCATTGCTTGATACCGGGTGCACTAGGTGTCTGATTAGTAAGGAGGTGGTCCGGCAGATGAGTATTAGGGTGACCCGGTTAAAGTCTCCAATTCGTTTCGAACAAGTAGATGGCTCCCTCTTGGGGGGAGCTCCAACCAACTGGGTGACGGAGCCTGTGAGGATGGAGATAGGTATTCACTGGGAGGTAATACGGTTTATAGTAGTGCCTTCTATGTCCGAATCCATCATCCTTGGTCTAGCGTGGTTGGATAAATGGACCCCGAACATGTGGTGGGCAGATGGGTCCCGGCATTTAAGGCTTGCAGTAGGTCCCCAGCCACCCCATCCAGGTGTGCATAGTGAGGATAGGGCGGTTGAAGACTCGAAATCAGGGCTGGCTGGGAGTGATCCTGGATATCCGGCGGTGTATAGTGATCTGGCAGCAGTTTTTAGCGAGCAAGAATGTAATAGTTTACCACCCCATCGGTCAACGGATTGCGCAATAGAAATTGTTCCTGGTGCGAGGTTGCCGAAACCCAGGATGTATCCGATGACATCTTCGGAGCTACAGGAAATGAGGAAATACATAGATGAAAATTTGGCCAGAGGCTTTATAGAACCAGGACGTTCCCGGATAGCAGCCCCGGTATTATTCCAAGGGAAAAAGGATGGAGGATTAAGGTTATGTGTGGATTTTAGGGGTCTTAACGCTGTATGTATAGAACAGACATATCCCCTGCCATTGATGAAAGACCTCCTTGCCCATCTAGTTGCTGGGAAAATCTTCACGAAATTAGACCTTCGTGAAGCGTACTATAGGGTGAGAATTAAGAAAGGGGACGAGTGGAAGACAGCGTTTAATTGCCCGCTGGGCAGCTATCAATTTAAAGTGATGCCTTTCGGGTTGCAAGGGGCCCCAGCTGTATTCATGCAGCTTATTAATGAAGTTTTGCACGAACATCTGTATCAGGGTGTGCTGGTATATCTGAACGATATACTCATCTATTCCCAAATATTGGAGGAGCATGTGAAGTTGGTGCGCACTGTGCTGAAAAAATTGTTAGACGCCTGGCTATATTGTAAGCTATCAAAGTGCGAATTTCACAAGGAGCACATTGAATACCTAGGATTCTGAGTTTCAGCAGCCGGTATAGAGATGGATCCCAGTAAAGTACGAACTGTATTAGAGTGGCAAGCCCCAAAGACCCGCCGTCAATTACAACGGTTCTTGGGGTTTGCTAAT
The DNA here is from genome assembly GCA_039797435.1 of Crotalus adamanteus. Classification (NCBI taxonomy): domain Eukaryota; kingdom Metazoa; phylum Chordata; class Lepidosauria; order Squamata; family Viperidae; genus Crotalus; species Crotalus adamanteus. The sequence goes on along the minus strand of CM077935.1, from coordinate 7,176,092 downwards.
TTCTATCGGCAATTTATTCCCTCTTTTGCTGATGTGGCACTCCCATTGACCCAGCTATTGCGTACCAAGCATATTGCAGGGAAACCCCGCCCGGGACAATCCTTGAACTGGACTGTTGCTTGTCAAAGAGCATTCGAGTCCTTAAAGACATTATTCGCTCAAGAACCTGTATTAGTACATCCTGATCCGGGGCGGCCGTTTGTTGTACAGGCCGATGCGAGCGACGTGGCAGTCGGAGCGGTATTATTGCAGTGTAATGACCAAGGTATTCTACAACCTTGCGCTTATACCTCCAAGAAGTTCACTGATACAGAAAGACGCTGGGCGGTATGGGAAAAGGAAGCGTTTGCCGTGAAATGGGCCCTGTCCACGTGGCACCATTTGTTGGAGGGCGCACAGCATCCCTTTGAAGTGTGGACAGACCACAAGAATTTAACGGTCCTCCAGACACCGAGGAGATTAGCTCCCAAACATGTTCGTTGGGCGCAATATTTCCAACGATTTAGGTTTCATTTTAAAGTTGTTCCAGGAGGGAAGAATTTCTTAGCGGACGCACTCTCACGTCTGCCACAATACGACAGCAAAAAGGAAGAGGTGATCCAAGCTATCATGCCTTCTGGCAGTGTTGAAGTCATACGAGCAGATGCCTGGGGAAAAACGACAGCATTCGAGGATGAAGTAAAGTCTGCTTTGTTAAATGACTCTTGGTCACTAGCTAATCCTGGATTGTTGACCTACCGAGATGGTTTAGCCTGGCACGGTGATAGACTATACATTCCACAGCGGTTACGGGACCGAGTGTACCACCGGTGCCATGATTCCAAATTAGCAGGCCATTTTGGGTTTTTGAAAACATTACATTTGGCGAGACGGCAGTTCTGGTGGCCGAGTTTGCGGAAGGACATTGAAAGCTATGTGAAAGGGTGTCATATTTGTGCACAGGCGAAGGTAATTCCTAAAAAACCAATGGGATTACTCCAGTCAGTGTCTAATCCAACTCGGCCATGGCAGGACATTGGGATGGACTTTATAGTAGATTTACCAAATGTAAAAGGATATACAGTTATATGGACGGTGGTCGATTTATTTTCAAAGCAGGCCCATTTCATACCGTGTAAGGGACTACCATCGGCGAGGAAATTGGCTAAAATGTTCGTACACCAAGTGTTCCGACTGCATGGGGCGCCTCGCCGGATTATTTCGGACTGAGGTGTCCAATTTACAGCTCATTTTTGGCGGCAATTTCTGAGGTTTATTGGTACCACACAAGGGCTGAGTTCTGCATATCACCCTTGTACTAATGGGGCGGCGGAGCGGGCCAATGCGGCTATAGAGAGATATCTCCGATGTTACGTGTCTTACCAACAGTCCAATTGGGTAGATTTGGTACCATTTGCGGAGATTGCGTATAACAATGCGGTACATAAAAGTACTGGCCTAACCCCATTCCAAGTGGTATATGGACATGATATTACTCCACTACCGGAAAGTAGAAACCGGGAAACCCAGGTCGGTCAACCAAATGAGTGGTTGTCGCGAGTAGGTAAGGTTTGGAGTACAGTACGACACGCTCTGCAGCGGGCAGCTCAGACATCAAAGTATCAGGCAGATAAAGGTCGCAGAATGCCATTTCAATTACGGGTAGGCGACCTGGTATATTTGTCAACCAAGTATATTAAGTTGCAGGTGCCATGCAGAAAATTAGCACCAAAATACATCGGACCATTTCGTATACTCCAGATCCTCAATCCTGTGACGGTGAAGCTCCACTTACCGAAACTACTTGGTAAGATACACCCGGTTTTTCATGTAAGTTTGTTGAAACCCATGGGAGGACCGTCCCATGAGACACCCCCAGGACCTGTTACGCCAGGACGATATGAAATACAGGACATAATTGATTCGCGAGTAAGGGGGGGTAGACTCTATTATCTGATATTGTGGAAGGGATACCCTCTGTCCGAAGCCTCTTGGGTAGAAAAACATGATATATCCGCCCCTGATCTAATCCGTCGGTATCACAGAGCACTACCACACAAACCAGGGGGTGACTAGAAAGGTTATTGTATGTGAACATTGGCATGATTAATCAATTTCCCATTTCTCACCTTCAGGGGGCCCTGTGGTGAGGGGGGCCGAATGTCAGACCCAGCATGATACTTACCTTCCAAAGTCCAGAATGTTCCAGTTAACCCTGTGTTCCAGCCGAGTCCGGTAGCTTCGTGAGCTACATCACCAACAGCGGCGGCCGAACGGGTCATATGAACATCCTATGTTGCCAGCACATAACTGGACGGAGGCTACATAGAAATGGAATATGGAGAAGCCGACTGCTGTTAAAACTGTTATGGCTTATGTTGCTGGAACCGTGACTCTGTGAATGATGGGAACTGGGACGCTGGGTCTGACAACACTTGGATACCGGGAGGGGGTATTATAGGAAGAGGTTGAGTGGGACATTAGGGATGAGAATGGCGTGAACGGAACGCATGGACTCAATGCAAGGTTTGAACATAAGTACTAGCTGGATCGGGGCGTGGACTCAATGCAAGGTTTGAACATAAGTACTAGCTGGATCGGGGCGTGGACTCAATGTAAGGTTTGAACATAAGTACTAGCTGGATCGGGACATAGGTAGGGTGGAGGACTATCACAAGGCAGGTATGGGGAGGGGGACAGGTGGATTCCAGATGACCAATTAACCATCAATTGGGGTGTGTACTCTGGGTGTGGTGGAGGAATGTATTTAGGGCAATGAATGGAGCTTCGTTCCAGTGCTAACTTAGTTTCAACATAGTGAATAAAGCTTGTTGAATACTGCAACGTTCCTGTTTCCTGGCTTTTGCGAAGCGCGGTTAGGACGTTCTGTTAGCTGGCACAGACCCTTTGTGTCTGTAGCCAGGGTAGAAAAGGGAGTTTTGGGTTTAAGCTCAAGGACTGCTTTGGAAAGAAGGGGAATGAGAGAAATGTGTGTATGTCTCTGTGTGAGTGAGAAGACCTTTTTTTCCCAATCACAATTGGATTTTGCTCCTTCTGGTCTTTCCTAGCCGCAGAAAGGATCTGTTGGAGTGTCAGACCCTGGAAAGCCTGGGGAGTTGGCCAGAGCGCAGGACCTTTTGTTAGGGAAAAAGGAAAGGCTGTGTGCAAATGGAATGGAATGGGTGAATGAAAGAATTGGATTTGCAAAGCAAAGTTAGGAAAATGGAATTGGCTAAATAAAGGTACTTAAAAGAAAAATAAGAAGTAGTGATTCTCTTTTTCTCTCTATCTTTCTGTGCAATCACATGGTATGTTTAAGATTCTTGCCTTCTCTCATTCGAGTTAGCTGAGATTTGTGGTGGGAATGACCAGGATGTGTATAACTAAAAGTTCTGTTTTCTTTTCTGTTCTCTTTTCCTTGTCTTGGTATGTATATGTGTGTCAAAGTTTTTGTGTGTGAGGTAAATGTGACAAGCTACCAAAAGGAAATATTTTCACTCTGTTTGTCTGGCCAACAAAAAGAGTGAAGAAAGATGTGTTTGTTTGTTTGTTTTTCTCTCCCCCCCCCCTATATATATTCTTAAGATCAGCCCAAAGTTAGCATGAATAATAAAGTTGGAAGGAACCTTGGAGGTCATGTAATACAACCCCCTGCTCAGGCAGGATGCCTTTTCAACTTCTGTCTGCAGGCACAAAAACCCCTGCTTTTTCTGGCTGTGTTGCTTTAAGAGTGAGAGAAAGACAGATTAAAGATCAAACTCTAGCTCATATAAAGAGAATTCATAATGTCTTAATAGAATTGGATTCTGAAACGGAATTAGTTAAAGATTGTATGGTAAAATGGGCACAAAATATTCAAGAGCCGATTCTATTGGATACATGGGAGACAATTTGGGTTAGAAACGTAAAATTTACTCAAGCTCAAAATTTGAGAGAAAATTTTTATAAAATGTTTTATAGGTGGCATTTGGACCCCCAAAAGTATTTTGTAATTTTTGTAAAACTTTTCAATAAAAAAAAGAGCGAGAGAAAGAGAGACAGAAAGAAAAGTGGGGGGGGGGGTTGATCTTTTTAACTTTTTTTTTTGTTGTTTAGAATTCTGGTTTGAGGAAGGAGGGGTGGATGGGAATGTTTTAACCTACTTAATGGAAATTTGTTTCCATCTGAATGGAATCTGATTAAATTAGAATTTGACTAAATTTATATTAAAAGCAAAGAGTTGATACTAGAGTTTGATATGTTAGAAGTAAGGTCTTCATCCTGGTTCATCCAAGCCGGGAATAAATAAGCAAACATGGTGACTGCTTTGGGAAGAAGGTTACAGTTTATTGCAGAAATATGGTTCTTCAGGAAAGTGCAGAGGAGAGAGAAGGAGAAGGGCAGGGCACATGGGGCAGTAGGCTTTTATACCCCCTCTAGCCTTGTTTGGAATAGTTTCCTGTTCCTGTGGCATGAACCTTGAGGCTGTTTCTGAGTGTTTGTCTAGGCCTTGATATCTGTGGTTTAATTCTATTATCATATCCTGCTTCCCAGGTGATGGGGCTGACTCCTAGAGTTTGGGTGGGGTATGCAGATCTTCTCTTTTGTCTTCTTGATTGCTCTGGCTTCAACTTTCTGATGGTTTTACATCTGCATTTGTTTAGGGCTAAAGTCTTGCTTGGGGCAGAGAGATAGATTTGGGGCCAGGTTTGGTTTTAAAAAGTCCTTTTGAGGAAAAATATATTTTTCTGCCCTTTTTAATATTTCTTCTCTGGGCTAACTTTCATCAGATACAAAACTATTTCAGTAACTCAGATTTTTTGTGTGTGTGGAGTTGGTTTTTGTTGTTGTTGTTTTATTTTTTTTTTTATGTCTGTGTGCAGGACACACTGATAAAAAAAAAATACCTAAGAAGGAATTGGAATTCAACACTTGTTTAAAACAAAGGAGTTGAGAAATTTTTGGGGATTATGTTGTTTTGAATAAAGATTAGTGTGCAAACAAACTCAAGCAGAGTTTTTGGTAAAGTGCTCCTTTGTTTGTTCTCTATTAACCAATTTGTTTGTAAATACAGACAAAGCAATTGCTAGGAGAAGGGGGGTTTACCCAGAAGTGGGGGAAAAGAGAGATGAATGAATGAAATGGGAAGTAGAAGGCAGGGAGGCATTATTTATAGATGGCTCCTCCCGGGTAGAGAATGGGTTAAAGAAAAATGGGTATGCAAGCATAAATGGACACACTAAAGAGTTGGTAGAATACGGTAGCCTGCCAAAGAACTGGTCAGCCCAAACTTGCGAACTATGCATTAAATCAGGCCCTAAAATTGTTAGAAAACAAAGCTGGAACTGATTATACGGATTCAAAGTACGCCTCTGGGGTGGATGGGCCATACCTTTGGAAAATTTGGGTGGAAAGGGGAATGATTAACAGCAAAGGAAAGGAATTGACCAAAAGAATTGCCATAACCTATGTGAATGCACATCAGAGGGGCAATTCTTTTGAAAGTGTGGGAAATAGGATTGTGGATGAGGAAGCCAAGAGGGCAGCAAATGAAGAAAGCATAAATGTCTTAATACCCATTGTAGAAACACTAGAAGAGATCCCTGTGTTCAGAAACAGAAGAAAAGAAATAATGCAGATAGGTGGGCAACAAGGAGAGAAGGGTAAATGGTTTCTCCCGGATGGGAGTCAGGTAATCAATAAACCCATAGCGCGAGGATTATTGGAGAAGTTACATGAAGGAAGCCACTGAGGGAGTTCAGGCATTGGTGGATGAGCTCCTGAAGCATTATGGATGTATCAGAATTTATACACCAGCAAGACAAATGGTGGATAAATTCTTGATATGTAAAAAGGTAAATAGGCAAGCAATCAGGAAACAAAAAAGGGGAGGGAAGCCTCCAGCCCTTAGGCCATTTCAGTGCATTCAGGTAGATTTTACTACCCATGTAGTACCTGTGTGGTAATGCAACAACTAATATGGTTTCTAAAACACTATTGGAAGTAATATGTGCATAAACTGTCCAGATATTTTGATTTTCTCAGGAAACAAGGATTCCTGGCACAAACACCTCTCTTGGAGTTTCCAGTCCACAGATTCCAGATTGGAGATTGGGTGCTGATTCGGAGTTGGAAGGAGGAGAAGCTGGTTCCGAAGTGGGAAGGCCCTTTCCAGGTGCTGCTGAAATCCGAAACAGCAGTATGAACAGCAGGGAAAGGCTGGACCCACTACACCCGTGTGAAAGGACCAGTGGACGCTCCAACCAAGTGAGAAAGTGTGCCTCAACCTGACCCTTTGAAGTTGATAATAAGAAAAAGCAAAATATAGAGACATTAGAAAAAAGGGGGGGTTAAATGTGTTGGTTTTGTGACTGTAAATGTTGGTTAATTGTTGTTGTTGTACCCATTGCCCAGACTGCGCACCGATACACAGAGACTGCAGAGAAGAGTGTGATATAGTGATCATCGAAGACTGGTGTCCCGAGTACCAATCTCAGCCCGTTACAGGCGGTGGTGTCAAAAATGAAAGGGAAGAAGTACTTTTCCAGGGGTGGACAGAATTGGGATAATGTTAGACCTCAATATGACCTTGGTTACAGGAGTAATTAAGATATGGATTATAGTGGGAGTAGTAGGGTCTGGGAACATATGCAAAGGTCAAAGTATAAATACCTCTGATAACTGTAATGATTGCATTAGAACCACCAAAATGGGTAATAAGATAACCAAAACTCTGACATATCATACTCAGATGGACTGCAAGAAGGTGGTGGGAACATGTGTTCATAATACCACTCAATTTTCCCTCTGTAATGAAACAGAAAGGATTACATGCGTTGACCCCTCTAGTATGAAATATCAACAAAATCATTCAGATATTTACTTCATTATTATTAGGACAGAACACCAGTACCTCGGCTAATCACAAGAGTAGAATCTGCTTTGATGCCTGCTATGCCATGAAGTTTAGTCCCTGGACCACCTGTGGGGGCCTGAGTTGGAAGCGGAGTTACCTTACATATTGGTACTCCGATGGTAGGGGCCCACCTAGGGTATGGACTGAGAAGGATAATGAATGACCACCTGAACATATAGGTGTATGGACTTGCCACTTGGGCTGAAGATGGATCATGGGGATATAGGACTCCAATTTATACGCTGAATCGCATTATTAGGTTACAAGCGGTTCTGGAGATTATCACTAGTGAGACAGCACTAGCGTTAAATAAGATGGCTAAACAAAATACCCAAATGAGGACTGCAATTTATCAAAATAGGCTAGCCTTGGATTATTTATTGGCAGAAGAAGGAGGGGTCTTGAAAATTTTAATTTAACCAACTGTTGTCTGCAAATAGACAATGAAGGGAAAGTCATTGGAAAAAAAAAAAACAGGATGAGGAAAATAGCCCATGTACTGGTCCAAACCTGGACTGGAATACTTGATGATGAGGGGTTCTTGGGAGGAATTTTTAGAAACTGGAAACAAGCTTTATTCATGTTAGCAGTTGTATTTTTTTGTGTTAATGTGCATATCCTATTTGATCCCTGCAATAAGAATTATTGTACAAAACACAATGGAGGGAATGGTAAATGCAACCAATAAGAGTGACAAATAAATGCTGATGTTAAACAAGGTGACTGGACATGCTGCACTACTTCACTTCCAGAATGCAGAGGAGATCCGGGAAAGTTTAAAACCATTTGAGGAAAAATTTTATTTTTAAATTAGTATAAAAAATGGAAAGGGTGGATTTGTGAGAAAGGAAGAAGTTTAAAAATAAAATGGTCACAATTGATTAACAATAGAAAGATTAGCCAAGCCCTGCAGGTAGGCACTAGATTCCAGGAGGCTTGGGTAGAAGACACACTCAACAAGACAAAAGGATGGCAGAGGGAAGTTCTAAACAATGTAACCAAGGGGGGGGGGGACGATGTATTCTGGCTAGGCGGATCGGACAGATTGTGCCCCCGGAAGTCCTCTCAAATGGGACCTAAGGGGAGGGGACGGGGGCGTCGCGATAGGAGTGTATATAATGTTATGTGTTTGAATATTTTTGGTGTGGTCTCTGGGTTTAGAACTTCCTGTTAAAGTCTCTCACCAGGATCCACCGCGCTTTGCAAACCGCTTTTCTATTTTCTGCAGAATAAACTCTTTTTCTTACCAATCCAATTTTGTTGGTATTTTAATCACGTTTCCAACACTGGTAAGAACATCACATTCATGAAATCAAAGCAGTTTTATCATTTGGATGAAATGGACTCAGACACATGTAACACAATAAAGTTTTTGAGTTTCTGTAAGATTGTCTTGCAACAAACTATAATACAGAGTTTTACTCCAAGATTGTGACAGGGACTCAAGGATAACTGAAGAAAGGAGCTACCTGTGAAAGTTATTCAAAACTACTCCTGATTTTCATGCCTCAGTAAAGCCAATAAAAGCAACATAGATCATTTACAAGGATCTACTGCAAAGTCTTTAACATAACAAAGATTTAACAAACCAATGGTTTAGTTAGTAAGCCAAAAATGTAGACAGCCTTTCTCACATTTTTATGAATAAAAATAAAAATAAAAATATCCATTGCATTTAATGGGTTGGACTAAGGTATGGACATACTTAAGAGTGTGAAATCAATTATCTTTATCTATTCCAATGGTGTATGTTCAGCCATATTTTTTTTTTGCAAATGAGTTACAGATGCTCTACAAGGAGCAATATAAATTATTACACATGGAAACCATCCTACCATCCAGGCAAAAGGATGGAAGATGTTTAGGAGCAAGGAAAAAAAGAGAAAATGCAAAATAGCAGTATGGATATAAATTTGTTGACTTAGGTTGCACGTGACACATTTACAGACAAAAAGATTAGATACCTCACAAGAATGCAGAGAAAACAGAGACGCAAACATGGTCTGCAGAGCAGGAAATTGTGTGAGCAGTGCTTCCTCAAACCAGCAACCAGTAACGTGTACTTTTTGCAAGTCATACCAGTCAAAAGGAAGAAACAACTGTCTTATGCATGGTGTGAGACACTAACAATAAACATCTGGGCCCAATCCGAGCAGAGAAACCCAATTCCAAACAGGACTGGAACTTAAATCTCAAATAGACAGCACATACACACAGAAGCACAGGAATGCGAAGTACTGTATCTAAAATCCTTGAAGGGAAGGATGGATGAATGGCCTAGAAGAGGACTGAAAGGGAGCTATGGCTGTCAAAAAATAACTGGAAAAAAACCCCTCTCCATTTTAGGGCCCTGTTAAAAAAATAATCAAAATAAGAGATGGATAGTTTTGAGCTGGGAAGAACTTACTTGCACAGTGAATCTGCAGCTAACCTATTCAATAACACTATTTTTCCAGCACAGCCATTGTGATTTAACACCCTCCCAGGACCCCGATTGCAACCTACCCCCATCTCTCCCCACCCCCGGGGCTCATTCCTATGGAGAAAAATGCCAACGCAATGCTGATTTCTCTCTTGCCAGTCTCTGCTCTCACCAACCTTGCTCTCCTCTAAAGCTATAATGTGAAATCCCGGCTCCCCCACCCCCCAATCTTTTGCCCCCCCCCCATACCGTGGGTACAGAAGGGGGCTCTGGCGAGACACGGCAGCTCCGGAGGGGGCTTGCTGACTGGCAAGAGGCAAAGACTGGAGGAGGGCTATAAAAAGAGGGAGCAGTCACTGGGCGGAGCCGGGCTAACCTTCTCCCCAATCCCTGACCTTTTGTCAAGCAGGCTAAATATAGGCCCCGGGACCTGAGCAGGTGAAACACGGGGCTCTTGACATTCCTTGCAAAGCAAGAAAGAGCGAGAGGGTCACGAGGTGAGGGGGGGGAGAGAGGGCCAGCCAACCCCCCACCAAGGGGGCATCGCTCAGTTGCAACACACTTTCTGTTCTTCAGACCCCTTCCTACTTGGACCCCTCTAAGCCCCCCCCCCATGCAGAGACATTTGGTTAGCAGATACTCCCTTCCCCTCCTTGCCATCTGCAAAAACCTTCCGCTATGAAGGCACCACCCTCTCTTACCAAATCTCCTTCTCCGGGTATCTCACTTGGATTACTGCTGGATTTCAGTTTCTGCTCCTGGGCCCAGGATGTCAAGGTTGTCAATGCCACCTACTGTCCTCTGGGAGGGAACAGCATTTTTAAACCACCGAAGAGTTAAATGGGTCAAGGTTGCCAACTGCAACACAAGAAGGGCAAGTGGAAAGAATCAGAGTACAGTTTTTCCCTCTGTAGGCCCAAAGAATGGGAAAGCAAAAATAGGAAGACAAATCTTCACTGGCGGATAGGAAACAGATCAGAGATTCACTTTTTTATTTCAGTACTGAGGATAAGGCTTTATTTATTAAATTTGTTTGCCACTTGATCTCGCCACAAGGGGACTCTGAATGTGATGACCCAGGGCCCCGAACAGAGGCAAAGCAATTAGCTGGTCAGAATAATTGTCTTTGTAAGCACTGCCAACGTTCACCCAACAGCCCCCACATATGGTGGCACAAGTTCAATAAAACAGTCAACGGAGTTAAACAGTTCTTTAAAGCAGGGCTTTTCAACCTTTTCACCCACTGTACCACTTTTAGGATATGGCAATATCCGAGTACCACCAGTTGCCTAGCAAGGTGTCAAAAGCTTGATCACCAAAAAAAAAAGGAAAAAAGTGATGAAGTACAGGTAGTCCTCGACTTACAACAGTTTGCTTAGTGACTGTTCGAAGTTACAACGGCACTGAAAAAAGGGCCCCCCAAGCCACAGCCGAGCAAGACACCTGCCTGCCCACCCGGCGGCGCTCTTCCTCCTGTCCAAGGTTTTCATTGTTGTGAGCATTTCTGTTGAGGATTGGCAGCGGGGGTGGGGTGGGGGGGGTGTTTGGTTTTTATTCCCCCCATCTGCTGGGTGGTTGCAGCAGGTTTTGGTCACTTCACATGACCCTGGGACACTGTGACCATCATAAATATGAATCAGTTGCCAAGCATCTGAATGTAAATCACAAGACCCTGGAGATGCTGCAACATTCCAGCTGATCGGCGCTTCTTCTGGGCTCAGCAGAAGCGCCAGGATCAGTGCCAAGCTCCAGCTGAGCCCTGATAGTCCCAAAGAAGCACTGATCCTGGCGCTTCCTCTGAGCCCTGCCAGCCCTGCAGCTCCAGCCATCTCTCGCTCAGGCTTGTGCAGTGCTGTCACCAGTTCAGCTCATTCCCCTCCCCTGCTACCATTTTTCTAGGATGGTCACGTACCACCTGCCAGGTGCCAATGTACCACAGGTGGTACCCGTACCACTGGTTGAAAAGCCTTGCTTTAAAGTAAAACAGATAACAAACAAAGTATGATCTTTTCAACGCCCAGCTTGCCTGTAACCTGCAAACTGCAAAACTGAAGACAGCAAGGAGAACTCAGCAGGAAACAAACTTGATCCAAAATACAAAGAGTCCAGGTACAAGAGCTCACATCACAAGAGTTCACGTTTGTTCCCGGCAAATGCCGCACCCCACAGCGTCTCCTTAAATACCTACTCCCCAGGTGTGCCTTGTGAAGTGGGGCGTGATGCTCTCCTCCCGAGCAAGTGAGCCTGCTTCTGTTGTTCCCTCCTCCTCTCTGCTCTCCTTGCTCTGGATCTGGTGGGGAGGGGCTTTGCTCCTCGCCTGAGCTCTGCCTTCCCTGTTCCAAACTTGAAGGGCCCTGGCCTGCTTCAGCCTGTTCCTCCCCACAGTCCTCCAAAGCCACAGACACCCCCTCCTGGGCCTCAACAGGGAACTCCACGTCGTCCTCAGTCAGGCTCGGATGGAGGCATGACACTATCCCCCTGCAGGACCCCCTCCCCCGGGACCATGTGGACTAGGATGGTGCGGGAACCGGGTGTGAAAGTCGTGAACCAGACAAGGGGCGTGAACGTCGGTGGCATTGATCCACATGAAGTCCTCAGGTCCATAGCCTTTCCACGCCACGAGATACTGAAACCGGCCCCGCAACCAACGGGAATCCTGAATACTGTCCACTTCATACTCCATATCTCCATGGGGGATGGCCGGACCTAGCGGTGGTGGAGCTGGCTGATGTGGATCGTCAGCTGCAACTGGAACCAGCAAAGACCTATGGAAAACCAGGTGAATCCGCATGGTCCGGGGCAATGACAAGCGAAACGCCACTGGATTTATGACCACTTTGACTGGAAATGGACCCAAGTAACAGTGATCAAGTTTTTTCGATGGCCGTGCTGTAGGCAGGTGCCACGTGGAAAGCCAAACCCGATCGCCCACAGATAATGGAGGGACATCTCGACGATGACGGTCAGCAAATTGTTTGTAATCCTCCTTGGCTTTCTCCAGCTGGTGCCGAACTACTTGATGCACCGCCTTCAGCTCCTGGAGGAACTTGTCCACGGCCGGAACTGGGGAGTCCGATGGAGCCAACGGAAAGAGCCGTGGATGAAATCCGTAACTGGCAAAGAACGGTGACACACGGATAGATGCATGCTGGCCATTGTTATAGGCGAACTCTGCCACAGCCAACAGCTCCGCCCAATTGTCCTGTTGGGTGTTGCTGAAACAGTGGAGGTACTGTTCCAAGATTGCATTCACCCTCTCTGTGCCCCCGTCGGTTTCAGGGTGATGGGCGGAGGACAGACACGCCTGTACCTGCAGTTCCGTGAGTAGGGTCTGCCAGAAGTGTGCCGTAAATTGCACCCCACAGCATCTCCTTAAATACCTACTCCCCAGGTGTGCCTTGTGAAGTGGGGCGTGATGCTCTCCTTCTGAGCAAGTGAGCCTGCCGCCATTGTTCCCTCCTCCTCTCTGCTCTCCTTGCTCTGGGATCTGGTGGTGAGGGGCCTTGCTCCTCGCCTGAGCTCTACCTCCGAAGCCACAGACACCCCCTCCAGGGAACTGAAAAGTTTGCACAGTCTTGTGTAGTTCTGATAAAGCTGTTATGCAATTAGACCAGAGAATGTCATGTAGTATAAGTCATAAACTAATTTTATCAGAGTTTGCTCCTTGCACTAAGCCACTAAGTGAACAATTTGTTTTCAGTATAGGACACTGTATGAATCCAGCACTTGTAATTAATCAGCCATGTGTGTTAGATAGATTCTATCTGAATCTGAATGGAATGGCTATCCAACAAGCTTTTGACAGAAAGTCCTTAAGGTCAGAACTGGAACCAGAATTTCCCTTGCTAAATGAGGTGGTTGTTAAGTGAGTTATGCCCAATTTTACCACCTTTTTTGCCACTGTTGTTAAGCGAATCACTGCAGTTGTTACTTGAATCATGCAGTCATGAAGCAAGTCCATCTTCCCCCACTAACTTTGCTTGTCAGAAGCTGCCTGGGAAAATTGCAAATGGTGATCACATGGCCACAAGATACTCCAGGAGTCATAAATACATGCTGGTTGAACAAAAACCAGAATTTTGATCACAATGGGGATGCACTTGTTGTGTGAGTACTGGTCATAAGTCACTTTTTATCAGTGCTATTGTATAACAGTCGCTAAATGAATAGTTGTAAGTAGAGGATTGATGTATTAAAACAAACCATGCTTTTGCGTGATCCCAGCTATTAATAAGAACTAGAAATCACACATACATATTCTTCCCCACCCTGTAATTAAGAGAGAAGGAAATGGCTGCGCTACAGCTGTTATAAATCAGATGAATGGTTTTTCACAAACATTTCATTAGCATGAGGTGGACAGAAATGCACCCTGCAATATTTGCCAGAAGGAAGAAAAAAGTGCTCTCATTTCACATTGCATAAGCAGATCTCTGGGTGAGGCAAGTGTAAACATGAGAAAAATATTTCCCTGTGGCTGGTCAATTTAGCCACAGAAAGGTTGTAGGGACTTCCATACGATCATCTATAAAGTTTTCACCTTATTGATCTGTTGGATGAATAAATCATAGCCTACAGGAGCTGTTGTGATAATCTGGTTATGTTTTAAATTCTCACAGGTATTTTTTACACAACTCACCAAGCCAGACTCCATAAATGGGGGATTTATACCTCACACTAATCTCAAAGCAAACAAATCACAGTATAGGTTAGTGCTATGTGCAAGTCATTGTGATTAGTAAATCATAGTGTATGATTTAGCACTGCGTATTAACCCGAATGGAATATGATGAGTAAACCCAGCCTTTGATAACACTAAGCCTGCATTGATTTGTCTTAAGAATACTGTATCTAGATTAATAGGCCAACATATCCTTGGCAAGTTTGTGTTTCCAACACACAAAACTAGCCTTTATTTATTTGCTGCAAAAATTTAACATAGCCACATGGTCCGGAAAGCTTTACAAAATTCTGGGATCTACAGTCAAAATCCGAAGTAGAAAGATCTCAGAGACGCATATTATTAAGGATAGAGCCAACAGGCTTCCAGTGGATCAAGCAGCTACGATGGCTGCTTTTCACAAAGCAGCCCGTTCCTGGGTTGTGTAAAAGCCGCGGGACTTTGACAATCAGCTGTCCCACGGCTTGAATCTCTTCCCTGGGAGAAAGGGAAGAGAAGAGCCGCTCAGGTAGAGGTAAGAGCTCCCCTGGATCCCCATAATTTCGGGGATCGGAGGGTAGAGTTCCCTCGGAGCCTGAGCCAACTCCGCACTCCAGGACATCTTTGTCCCGAAGTTCTGGGATGAAGCAAGGCGCCGCTCCCACATCTGCTTTTTTTGGAGGCTTGTGAGTATTCAAATGCAGACGGAGCAGACCAGGAGAAAGTGGATTTAAGATTGATTGTGACTTTAACTCCTGCAAGCATCTTCTCCGCCTTTTTTTTTTGTTTACTTTCCCTTTTGAAGAAAGGGAAAGTGAAAGGCAAAATGGTGACTGTCTTTCTTGTTTGACTTTGCAACAAAGTTAAAAGTTCATGTTTTAAATATAGAGGCAAGAATTTTGTTCTTCTTTCTCTTTTTTTTCCTTTTTTCTTTCTTTTTATTATTATTTAAAGAATTGTGATATTATAGAGGCAAGAATTTTGCTCCTTTGAACTTAACAGAATGGCTTCAAAACGTTTGGTCTCTGTCCCTAAATCTTGGATGGAGACCAGAAGTAGTTGGGAATGAGATAGAAAAAATCTTCAGAGTCAACTCACGGGTTGCCAGACAGAGAAATTTACCAAGAGATGTGGTTATTTACTTTTCCAGAAGATCTATTCGTAATGAAATTATACAGGCTTTTTATAAAAAGAGGTTTCAAATTGCAGCTCAGGATGTGATAATTTTAAAAGAAATACCTCCAAAAATTTTAAGAGGTAGAAAAGATTTTACTTTTCTGTCTGATGAGTTAAAACGTCGTCAAATCCAGTTCAGATGGGAGATTCCAAGAGGAATAGTAGTGAATTATGATGGAATACGTTACAGATTAACTACAGTTTTAAAAGCAAGAGATTTCTATCACTCTATTAGCAAGACCGTCTTCACCTCCACAAACAAGGATAATTGAAGAGCCCGTTATGGCAGGAGCTTCCTCATTGATGGTCATGGAACAAGCGGTGTTGCCTGTACAGAATCTTGAGATAAAAGATCAAAGGATGACATGAGCTGCCCATAAACGCAAAGAAAAAGAGCAGCAGCAGAAGAGTAGTGATAAAGTAGAAGGAATGGTTACTACAGAGCCTGTGGGAGGGGCAAGACCTAAAAGATCTTCGACAGTTGATCTTCAGGCTATGCTTCAAAGGCTTCAGGCCGGTGTAGATGGCCAAGTTCCTGACCTGGAATGTTAATGGCTTAAATTTACCTCAGAAGCGGAGAAAGGTCTTCTACTATTTGAAACAACATAATGACTTGATATGTTTGCAAGAGACTCATATAACTTCAAAGGACTCAAAATATCTGACAAATTCTCATTTGGGATCACATTTTATAGCTCCAGCTCCAGGGAAAAAAGGGGGTGTTGTAATTTATGTGAAGAAAAATTTATCGGCTAAATTAATTGAGGTTGATCTTGAAGGAAGATATGTCTTTGTGGAATTACTGTTACAAGGCAAGAAAGTTCTTATTGTTGGATTATATGCCCCTAATCAACAACAGAAGCAATTCTATAAGCTTTTGCATGGGAAGATATCCCAGTTGGATTATAAATCTGTAATTTTGATGGGTGACTGGAATGGAGTTTTGGATATAACTATAGATAAAAAGAGCTCTTCAAAAAATTTCATTCAAACTAAATTACCCAAAACTTTTTTTGATTTGAAAGAAGAGTTGGAACTTATTGACATTTGGCGAGAAAGGAACACAAGTGATAGAGATTTTACCTTCTATTCGGATAGACACCAGTCATTTTCAAGGATTGACTTCTTTTTGATTACTAGTGATTTTCTTTCTAGGGTGAGAAAGGTAAAAATCTTTCCCAGGACCCCTTCAGACCATAGTCCTGTGTGGATGGAGCTATACTTGGAAGATGGGAACAGAAGGCCTTGGAGACTGAATGAGAATTTGTTTACCCGGGGAGAGTTTGTACAAAAATGTAAAGAGTATTTAAAGGAGTTTTTTGCTTTAAATACGAATAAGGGTACATCGATGTCCATGGTCTGGGACGCCAGTAAGGCGTATATGAGGGGAATTTTAATTCATTTAAATAAAGTTTCTAGGGATAAAAGGATACAAAGACGTAGAGAAATAGAAGATGAGATTAAAATAAAAGAAGAAGCGCTTGCTCTTAACCCAACTGATAATAACTTAAAGGTTTCTATAAAGATGCTTAGGGAACAATTTAATATGTTGATGGCAGATCAGGTGGCTACCAATTTGCGTTATACGAGACATAATACTTTTTGTAATGCGAATAAGCCTGGGAGGTGGTTGGCTTATCAGTTACGAAAGAAACAGAAGGCTAGGATTATAGAGGAACTAGAGATCAAATTGCCAACATACGCTGGATCATGGAGAAAGCTAGGGAGTTCCAGAAAAACATCTACTTCTGCTTCATTGACTATGCAAAAGCCTTTGATTGTGTGGATCACAACAAATTGTGGCAAGTTCTTAAAGAGATGGGAGTACCAGACCATCTCATTTGTCTCCTGAGAAACCTATATGCGGGTCAAGAAGCAACAGTGAGAACCGAACACGGAACCACTGATTGGTTCAAAATTGGAAAAGGAGTCCGGCAAGGCTGTATACTGTCACCCTGCCTATTTAACTTATATGCAGAGCACATCATGAGAAAGGCAGGGCTAGATGAATCAAAAGTTGGAATTAAGATTGCCGGGAGAAATATCAACAACCTAAGATATGCAGATGATACCACTCTAATGGCAGAAAGTGAAGAGGAACTAAAGAGCCTCTTGATGCGGGTGAAGAAGGAGAGTGCAAAAGCTGGCTTGAAACTCAACATTAAGAAAACCAAAATCATGGCATCCGGCCCTCTCAATTCCTGGCAAATAGATGGGGAAGAAATGGAGGTAGTGACAGATTTTATTTTTCTGGGCTCAAAGATCACCTCAGATGGGGACTGCAGCCAAGAAATTAAAAGATGCTTGCTCCTGGGGAGGAAAGCTATGGCAAATCTAAACAGCATTCTAAAAAGCAGAGACATCACCCTGCCAACAAAAGTGCGTATAGTCCAGGCCATGGTTTTCCCAGTTGCAATGTATGGCTGTGAAAGTTGGACCATAAGAAAGGCTGAGCGCAAAAGAATTGAGGCCTTTGAACTATGGTGCTGGAGAAGACTCCTGCGAGTCCCTTGGACTGCAAGGCGTTCAAACCGGTCAGTCCTAGAAGAGATCAACCCCGACTGCTCTTTAGAAGGCAAGATCCTGAAGTTGAAACTCAAGTACTTTGGCCACCTAATGAGAAGGAAGGATTCACTGGAGAAGAGCCTAATGTTGGGAAAGATTGAGGGCAATAGAAGAAGGGGACGACAGAGAATGAGATGGCTGGATGGAGTCACTGAAGCAGTAGGTGTGAATTTAAATGGACTCCAGAAGATGGTAGAGGACAGGAAGACCTGGAGGAACATTGTCCATGGGGTCGCGACGGGTCGGACACGACTTCGCAATTAACAACAACAACAAGGATTATAGAGAAAGTAAAATATAAAGGTACTGAGGTTTTTCAGCAAAATTTGATTAAAAAGAGTTTTTTAGATTTTTACACAAAACTATACTCAAGTGATAATATACAGGGAATGGATATAGATAAATATTTACAATCAGTACATTTTCCTAAACTTTCTGAGGAACAGCAAAATGGGATGAATTGTTTAATTACTGTGGAGGAAATTGGCTTAGCTATCAAGCAGTTAAAGGTGGGAAAGTCTCCAGGAACAGATGGATTGACGTCGACGTATTATAAAAATTTATATGAAGAAATGTTGGAGCCATTAAAGGAGTTTTTTAATAGTATCTTGCTGGGAGCACAAGTTCCTCCTTCTTGGAAAAGAGCGTTTATATCATTGATTCCGAAGGAGGATCAAGATCTTACAGAGCCTAAGAATTATAGGCCGATATCATTATTAAATGTAGATTACAAGATTTTTACAAAAATGTTGGCAAATAGATTAATGCAGGTTATGAAGGATTTGATTCACAGTGATCAATCAGGATTCATAACAGGGCGATACATGAAATATAATGTTAGACAAATTATTAACTTAATTGAGTATTTGGATAAGAACAATCAGATTCCTGTGGCTTTTATATTTTTGGATGCTGAAAAAGCCTTTGATCAATTAGATTGGCAATTCTTATTCTCACTGGTAGAGAAAATGAATTTTGGGGATAATTTTTTACATGCACTTAAAGCTATATATCAGCAACAATCTGCTCAAATTGTTGTTAATGGGGGATTGACTGAGACTTTTAATATTGAAAAAGGGACAAGACAAGGATGTCCATTATCTCCATTGTTATTTGTTTTAACATTGGAGATTTTGTTGATCCAGATTCGAGAATCAACGGTAATCAAGGGCATAAAGATAAGAAAAAATGAGTATAAATTACGGGCTTTTGCGGATGATTTGGTTTTGATTTTGGAACAACCGATTAGAGCGGTTGATTGTCTATTAGAACTTATAACACAGTATGGAAAAGTTTCTGGTTTTAAAGTCAATAACCATAAGACTAAGATATTATATAAGAATATGTTAGCCAATGACAAGGAAAGTTTGGTTAAAGCCACAGGTTTTCAGATGGTGAAAAAGGTTAAATATCTGGGAGTATATTAACTGCCTCAAATGGAAAATTGTATAAAAATAATTATGAATTACTATGGGCAAAAGTGCAAAAGGATTTAAATGACTGGAAAAAACTGCAATTGTCACTGTTTGGGGAGAATTTCAGCTGTAAAAATGAATGTTCTACCAAAGTTTCTTTTCTTGTTTCAGATGATACCTATTTTAAAAAAAGATGTAAATTTGGAGGAATGGCAGAAGGGTATCAATAAATTCATTTGGGCTGGGAAAAAACCAAGGGTTAAGTTTAAGATTTTGCAAGATGCCGAAGAAAGTGGAGGACTTAAAGCATCTAACTTGAAATTATACTATGATGCAGCCGCCTTAACTTGGATAAGTGATTGGCTTAATTTAACAAATAAGGATATTCTTGTTCTTGAAGGGTGGGATTTAATGTATGGTTGGCATGCATATTTAATTTTTAATAAGAAAGTGGACCGGGCTTTCAAATCAGATATTTTGAGGTGTGCCTTACTTCGAGTTTGGAAAAAGTATTATTATAGGTTAAACTATAAAATACCTATCTGGGGGATTCCTAGACATGCAATTGAGGGGATTTCTAAGGGGATGAACTTTGAAAAAATTCCGTATAAAGAATTATTAACTTGGTCAGGTTCGGATTGGCATTTAAAATCTCTAGATGTATTAAGGCAAGAAAATATTCTACAGTCATGGTTTCAATATTTACAAATAGTGAACAGGTGGACTGTAGATAAGAAAGAAGGAATAACACTAGAAGATGGAAATCTGGTTATTCAGATTAAAGATCAGAGTCAGGCCCATATAAAAAGAATTTACAATGCTTTAATAGAATTAGACTCTGAAACAGAATTGGTTAAAGACTGTATGATTAAATGGGCTCAGAATATCCAGGATCCGATCCCATTGGACTTATGGGAGACAATTTGGATTAGAAATGTTAAATTTACAGAAGCTCAAAATTTGAGGGAAAATTTTTATAAAATATTTTACAGATGGCATTTAGACCCTAAAAAATTATCTTGTATATATCCAAATTTAAAACCCAAATGTTGGAGATGTGGTCATATGGATGCGACATATTTTCATGTTTGGTGGAATTGTAAAAAGGTAAAGGCTTTTTGGATTATGATTTGGTGGAACATTCAAAAGATTTTTAAAAGGAAGATAAAGTTCACCCCTCAATTATTCCTATTGGGTATCTTTGTGGATTTAAATGACAAAGAAACTACTTTAATGTTGAATTTATTAATTGCAGCAAGGTTATTAGTAGGCTCGTATTGGAAGAAGGACTCGTTGCCTACTTTAGAAGAATGGATATTTAAAGTTTCTAACTTTGCAGAAATGGCAAAAATTTCTGCTTATTTGAAGGATCATACACAAGAAAGATATATTATTGTATGGAGAAGATGGATAGATTATATTCAGAAAAAATATGGGACTATAAAGTTTCATTTATTTTGTGAGTAAATTTTATAGTAACTGTTGTAGAGATTTGTTTATATGACTTAATTTAAGGGGAGTTAAAGGTTAAGTATGATTTTTTTTTCTTTTTTTTCTTTTCTTTTTTTTATTACTGTTAACTTTCCTATTAATAACCCTGTACTCTGCTCTGGGAAGCGAGGGGGGAGGGTTGAGGGTGGGTGGGTGGGTGAGTGGGTGGGTAATGATAATATAGTCATGGTAAATGCTTGGGCATTTCCCCTATGCTGCGTTCATGTGTGTGAGAGGGATGAGAGGGGAGGAAGGAGTAGGGAGGAAGTAGGATGGTTAGAGGAGAAGGGGAGGGGAAGAGAGTAGGAGGGGAGGAGAGAAAGAGGAGGGAAGTAGGGAAGGAGTAGAGAGGGTGGACGCAGCCTGGGGGGAATGGGCAGGCGGTACCAATGGTTAGGAATTTATTTTATTTTGTATGAATAAATGGAAAATAAAAACTTTTTAATAAAAAAAAAGGATAGAGCCAACAGTGGTGATCAAATGTTAGAGTTATCCTAAAAATGATTAGGATTAGATTCATTCCCACTTGTTCCAGAGAATTAGATTGTGGACAAAGAATAGAAATTAAGATATAAATGTTGGCTTAACATAATAATAACAGCAAGAATGTTTTAAAAACTTTGAAAACCTTGAGGCTTTTGCCCAGAATGTATGCTTCAAAGATTCTAATATATAGTATATCGTGTTTCCCCCAAAATAAGACCCAACTGGAAAATAAGCTCTAGCATGATTTTTCAGGATGCTTGTAATATAAGCCCTACCCCAAAAATAAGCCCCAGTTAAGATCGTCAGCCAGCCCATTTAGTACTGTATTTCCCTGAAAATAAGACCTAACCGGAAAATAAGCCCTACTACCTCTTTTGGAGCAAAAATTAATATAAGATCTAGTCTTATTTTTGGGGAAACATGGTATATAATAGAGGTGGGTAACTTGTGGTTATCAGAATTGCATACATCTCAGGAGCTTTTTATGACTCTTAGAATGAGGTTTTCTATCATTGTGAGCAGGAAAATACAGGAGTATTAAATGTACACCTGTAGTGGGCTCTTGGGCCTCTTCTAAATATTAGAAGCCTATCTCAGCCACAAAAATTGCCTGCCACCTGCTTACATTTTTAAATACCTACAGGAATTCAGAAAAAAAAACCCTATCACATTAAACTGCCCCCATCCTCTAACATGTATTTATGCATTGTCTCTGGATTGTTTCAAAGTAATCGACAATCTATTACAATGCACCGTTATCAATCTAGTTTCTAAATATTAATTGCACATGACACAACTGTCCCCCAGCCATGTACATGGAGGGACCACTGCAGTCATTTTGAGAATTGTGGTACAGATTGGGAAGGTTTCTTCTAGGACACTGGATTTTGAATATACTACACCATGTATATTGTCACAAAATAAATCAATATAGGGAAGCTGAGATTATATGGGGAGAAAAGAGCTAAGCAGAGGTCACAAGCCCCAGTACATTTGCTTATAATTTAGTAAGGAAAAATACTGCACCAGTGAGCCAGAGGAGCTGTTCCTACGTATGGAAAGGGAGGCTTGATGGAACAACAGGTGGAGATCAAGAGGCCCCAAACCAGGCGAGGAAAGGATCCTCTGCTCCCGCATCAACCTCAGTTACTCCAGCGCCTCAAAAATTGATTACAAGTTTTCTACAGCCTGACACGCAGCAGAAGGACAGGCAAGCCGTTCTTCAGGCAATTACGGATTCTAAAATGGAAATGAAGAAGGATCTCGATGACTTGAAACATGATCTGCTTAATATGGATCAAAAAATGGAAGCTTTTCAACAGGCAATGTCAGATACTCAACAACGAATGCAAAATATTGAAGACAAGTCAGTAGTAGTAGACCAGAAATTAGAGGCTCTCCAAGATGAAAATCAGAGATTGGCGCAATCTAATGCAGAGCTGGAAGAAAGCATGGCAAGGATGGAGTTTGAACGCGCATCATACTTTCTAAGATTCCAAAATGTGATAGAAGAGAGTGATGAGAACCTGTTATTATTGATGACTGAGTTATTGGCAGACTTGCTCGGAATGGAAATGGATCAAATTAAAAGAGAAGTTGATCAAGTCTATAGAGTGAATTCAAATTATGCAAGAAGAAATAGAGTGCCCAGGGAAGTTCATATTAGATTCAGCAAGAGAGCACTTCAGGATGAGATCCTGAGACTAGTGAGGGACCAACCCCTGAAATACAAAGATAAAGAGTTGGTAGTTCTCAAACAGATCCCAAGAAGAATTAGAGAAGCTCGAAGAGAATACCAATTCTTAATGAGGAAATTGATCAGTAAAGGAGTGAATTTCAGATGGTTAGTCCCAGAAGGACTATTAATTTTTGGGGACACAAAAAGATACAGATTGAACACCCCACAACAAGCAGAGGATTTCTTTAATCATAGAGACTTCTTGGAGAGAGGTGAGGAGGAACCTAAGAAACCAGAGGAAACGACTGCAGGAACATTGAAACAAATGGAGGAAGATGCACCTAAAAAGACACAACCAGAGGAAGATGTGAGGCCTAAAGATCAGAGACAGATAAGCTCTCCTAGAAAATTGAGACCGTGATACAATTGAAATTATGGAGGAAATTGGAATTATTTCAATAAATATAAATGGTCTTAACTCTCCATCAAAAAGGAGTAAAATATTTCATAGACTAAAAAAATTAAAAATGGATATAATTTGTCTCCAGGAGACACACATTAAGTTACAACATTCTAGAATACTTGAACAATTAAGACTTGGCAAACTTTATTTTTCCTTGGCATCACAAAAGAAAAGAGGAGTAGCGCTTTATATAAAAGAAAAGATGAATCCAAAACTAATTTATGCTGATGAAGAGGGAAGAATACTGATGGTGGAGATTACATGGAATCAAAAACAAATATTGATAGTGGCTGTAAGGACCCACCCCACTTTGCATCTTAAGAAGACAGAACTCTTGGAATAATTCTTCCAACAGGAATCCTTTATTAAGAGAAAATGGTTGCAGGCGTTCTAGACAGGACTTGGGGTTCAAGCTCTCCCATTCGAGGTTTTAAGGGGTTGACCACACGTAAAAAAACCCTCCTTGCAGTAGCCAAGCATGTCCAAAATGAAAGGAAGTCTCTATTGAAGCTGTGCAATTTAAAGCAGGTGAGCCAATGCGATGACAGTGAGGTTTTTTAAACAATAACCTCCCAGAGTCAGTGAAGTTTTGAATTACTGCAGAAGGGGTGCAAACAAAGACTAAACATATAGAAAACAAACTACATGTAATACATTTCAGATAAACAAAAGAAGTCATTTTGTGTGATGTTAGATTTTGCTTCATTCGTTGTTCGAATGATTGTTTGAGTGGGATGACAGTTACAGTTGTCAAAGGGCAGATGTTAACGATCAGACATAAACAAATGATGGATAAGAAATTTGCAGTTAAAATCACAAAAATGGAAGCACACAGGTTCTCGGGGATCAAGTTCTCCACATCTCCCCACGTCACTGGCTGCCTGGCATATCAGGATTGGATTACTTGCTGTGCCATCTGTAGAGTCACCCTTGCCATTTCTGGGACTGGGTCCAGGGACTGGTGCAACGACATCCCTGGCTGGGTGATCACAATGCGCTGGAATCCACAAAGGTCCTGTTGGAGCAAGCACAGCAGCGTAGCCCCGCCCCCAAGTGATCAGAGGGACTGGTCCCAACCATGCTTTGTCTGGTAATGCCCGATATGCCAGAGGTGAAGGCAAGCTTGTTTTCTGTTGAGAGTGTCTCTGATAAGCAGTCAAATTTGGAATGGAAATATTCAATTGGTGTAATGTAAATAATACTTTTTGAACCTGTTGTATTACCCACGACAAATTGGGTATCCTAGATAATCCGTCCTTTTTTATTTGTTTGTGAAGGCAGTCCTTGAAAGACCAATTAACATGTTCCACGATAGCTGGACCCGTGGAATTATAGAGAAGACCATGAATAAAAACAATATTTCAGGTTGTATAAAATTGTAAAAAGGCCACTGAAAAATAGGCTGGCCCATTGTCAGCGTTTAGGGAAGAGGGTTAACCCAGGGCTTTAACGGCCCAAAAAAGATGAAAAATATCATGCGAAGCTGTTTCCTCTCATAGAGGTGGGGGAAATTGTTCCTAAATACCTATTTGTGAATATACATTTGTAGGAAGCCAAAAAAAGAAAACATGGATAACGTCCATTTGTCATAGTTGATTAGAGGCAAAACCATAAAAGACATACAAAAAAACATACAAAAGACATACAAAAAAAAATTAGGCCCAGGAAGGGAGGAGTGATTGTGTTTATGAAAAACAAAATTATAAATGCTTTCAGTTCTGGAGCAGCTGCTGCAAAGTTAAAAACAAAGTCATAAGATTGGGGCCAATCCTGGGCGTGATGTAAGCACCTGAAGAAGTAAAAGTAAGTTGGCACACATAATGAGAGTCAGAGATTAAGTTAAAAGACTGTTGAGAAAAGGTTTGAAAAGCTAAAATAATTCTGAGCATTGTGACAAGGGTTGCATTGCAGTGTGGGACACTTTCCAGGTATCATCCTTGTAAGCAATTGCTCCTCTCATTCACCCTCCATCAGAAAAAGCAATAACTTGTGGCAAGGGAGAAAGAGGAAGAAAATAGTGGCTGGACTGGAAAGGAAAAAGTCATTAAACAAGCAAGTCAAAGATCTTTAGGCAAATGATATGAAATACAGCCTATATAGTCAGTTAAAGCACATTAAAGAGATAAGTTATTTTTGAAAACAATATTAATTAATCAGTTCCTTTTCGACGGCAAGCTCTTGTGTGTCCTAAGGTTATCATTTTAGCAACCACCTGGATAAAAAATAAAACATTTTGGGATGGGATATAATAGGTAAATATTATTCAATTCAATATACTTTCTGCACTTTTATTACAGTTAACACTCCATTAGGTAATTTACTGGTAGGAAAAAATCAAAAGTGTGAAATTCTGTCCACAAATTGAGTATTCATGATGTCATCAATTTGTGCAACTATATTTTTTTTCTGGGACTTATTGCAATCCTAAATCATTTTATATTTTTTGAAAGCCAATTAAATTGTATCTTTGGTGCTTCAATTTAAGCAAAGTCCATTCAGATGAAAACAATTTTTATATAAATAGGTTAAATATGTATAAATCTATAACAATATAATTCAGTTAGTTCTTTTGGTTGTTGGATATAAAAAATATTGTCCAACATTTACTGTTTCTCTTTTAAATAAAAAATTTATTTGCCGAAACTGCATAGGTGAATGTCAAGTTTCAGATTCACTCCACTCTTCTCAGATTACAATTCCAAGCAGAGGAAAAAAAAAGTTTTAAATGAACAGTTCCCCCCCCTCCTTCCTGTCTCTGGCTCTTTAAGCAACGCAGCCAGCCGAAAGAGACGGGGGGGGGGGGGGGGGGGGGAATCTCACCACCCAAAAATAATTTCACCTCCTTCCTATGCATTTTTCAATAAATTCTTCTCATACAAATATTTATTATTATTTTCACAGTTAGGGAAAAAATGGGTGGGTTTTGAAGGCTAACACACACTTCAACAAATTAACTCATTCAGTTCCATACTGACTGTTTGCATAAAACCATTCCACATACAATTATTTCATTTCATATTTTCTCCAGGCAAACCATATATTCTTAGCAAGGTCTTTTTGTATTGTTGTTATCAGAGAGGGCTTTGAGCCTCTTCCAAGTCTTGGAATAACACAGAACAACACAGACAAACATATATACACAGATACTGTTACAACAACATTTATTTAGACATATAACTTGTCTTGCAAGAAGCGAGAAAAATGACAAGGTGATTTCAACCAAAAAGTGGTTTGAGGGCCCTAATCATCTCCCATTTTTCTCACCATTCCAAGCCCAAGAATAATGTTCTGAGTGGCCACACACATAACAGAAAACACAACCAGACATTTGTCTGACGGCTAACTTAATATATTGCAAAGTTCCAAAGCATTCCGATTGCTCAAAAGACTTTGTTCTGAGGGAGTACATTTTGAGTTATGTCTAACTAATCAACAAAGAATTAGCCTCTTCAGAAGAAGCTGAAAATCCAATTAAAGATGTTTTTAGAAGGAATAAATTTTACTTAGTTGCAAGCAGAAGGGGGCTGATAGTTAATTGCCCTTCTGAAGTATTTGGGTCCATTTTTTTCTTTCCTTTTCTGACAGGAGTGAACACTATAGATGTAATACTGAAGCCCAAGGTTCAAGATGTAATTTATGCTCTATCTTTTACCCTAAGCGTCCGATGCTCAGGATTCAAAGAACACTGTTTTCCTATCTCAGCCCACCAGCTTCCTTGTGTCTGCCCCAGGTTAGAGGAGGAATCTGAGTTCCTCCATGCCTGTCCTTGCTTTTGCCGGGGCTGAGATAACTTGCAGGCCATACTTACTCACTGAGGGGTCTCGAAAGTCGAAAGTGCACTTAGAGGTCTGTTCCAGACAATGGTAAGTATGTTGGCAGCTGCTTCTTCCCGTAGGGGTCCCAAAACAAAATGTCCCTGCTGAGGGCGCCAGATGTAGTAATCACTCCTTAGTCATTGAAGGGTGCAAAGAAATGGCCACCTCTACACAGCCTTTTATTGTTTAAATAGAGGTTTACAAATAGCAAAAGATACAGCATGGCAACAGCATTTCATTGGCTAAAATCCTTTACCAATCCTCAAGAGTAAAAAGCTAGAGGCCATAAACAGGGAAACTTGTTGTTCCACCAGCCAGCCTTATCAAACTGGCAAGGTCACACAGACCTGCGTACTTTCACGTCACCATGGTGATGTGAGGGGGGGAGAGAAGATAGATACATAGCAAAGATACAAGCGTTGGGGGTGCAGTTTTCCGCACACGACTTTCGCCTGTCTCTCACCTCTAGACCCTTCAATCTCTGTCTCCTTCCTTCCTTCCTTCCTTCCTTCCTTCGTTCCCCCTTCAATCTCCTTCCTTCTCCATCTCCTTCCTTTCCCCTTCAATCTCTTTCCTTCCCTCCCCCCTCAATCTCCTTCCTTCTCCATCTCCTTCCTTTCCCCTTTAATCTTCCTTCTTACTTCCTTCCTTTCATCTCCATCTCCATCCCTTCCCCTTCAATCTCTCTCTCCTTCCTTCCTTCCTTCCTTCCTTCCTTCCTTCCCCTTCAATCTCCTTCCTTTCCCCTTCAATCTCCTTCCTTCCTTCCTTCCCCCTTCAACCTCTTTCCTTCTCCATCTCCTTCTTTTCCCCTTCAATATTCCTTCCTTCCTTCCTTCCTTTTCCATCTCCATCCCTTCCCTTTCAATCTCTCTCTCCTTCCTTCCTTCCTTCCTTCCCTCTTCAATCTCCTTCCTTCTCCATCTCCTTCCTTTCCCCTTCAATCTTACTTCTTTCTTCCTTCCTTCCATCTCCTTCTCCATCCCTTCCCCTTTAATCTCTCTCTCTCCTTCCTTCCTTCCCCCTTCAATCTCCTTCCTTCTCCATCTCCTTCCTTTCCCCTTCAATCTTCCTTCTTTCTTCCTTCCTTCCATCTCCATCTCCATCCCTTCCCCTTAAATCTCTCTCTCCCTCTCCTTCCTTCCTTCCTTCCTTCCTTCCTTCCTTCCTTCCTTCCCCTCCAATCTCCTTCCTTCTCCATCTCCTTCCTTTCCCCTTCAATCTTCCTTCCTTCCTTTCTTCCTTCCTTCCTTCCCCTTCAATCTCCTTCCTTCTCCATCTCCTTCCTTCCCCCTTCAATATCCTTCCTTCTCTATCTCCTTCCTTTCCCCTTAAATCTTCCTTCCTTCCTTCACCCTTCAATCTCGTTCCTTCTAGATCTCCTTCCTTCCCCCTTCAATCTCCTTCCTTCTCTATCTCCTTCCTTTCCCCTTAAATCTTCCTTCCTTCCTTCCTTCCTTCCTTCCATCTCCATCCCTTCCCCTTCAATCTCTCTCTCCCTCTCCTTCCTTCCTTCCTTCCTTCCTTCCTTCCTTCCCCTTCAATCTCCTTCCTTCTCCATCTCCTTCCTTTCCCCTTCAATCTTCCGTCCTTCCTTTCTTCCTTCCTTCCTTCCCCCTTCAATCTCCTTCCTTCTCCATCTCCTTCCTTCCCCCTTCAATATCCTTCCTTCTCTATCTCCTTCCTTTCCCCTTAAATCTTCCTTCCTTCCTTCACCCTTCAATCTCGTTCCTTCTCGATCTCCTTCCTTCCCCCTTCAATCTCCTTCCTTCTCTATCTCCTTCCTTTCCCCTTAAATCTTCCTTCCTTCATTCCTTCCTTCCATCTCCATCCCTTCCCCTTCAATTTCTCGCTCCTTCCTTCCCCCTTCAATCTCCTTCCTTCTCCATCTCCTTCCTTTCCCCTTCAATCTTCCTTCTTTCTTCCGTCCTTCCATCTCCATCTCCATCTCCATCCCTTCCCCTTCAATCTCTCTCTCCTTCCTTCCTTCCCCCTTCAATTTACTTCCTTCAACATCTCCTCCTTTCCCCTTCAATCTTCCTTCGTTCTTCCTTCCTTCCATCTCCATCTCCATCCCTTCCCCTTCAATCTCTCTCTCCTTCCTTCCTTCCTTCCTTCCTTCCTTCCCCATCAATCTCCTTCCTTTCCCCTTCAATCTCCTTCCTTCCTTCCTTCCCCCTTCAACCTCTTTCCTTCTCCATCTCCTTCTTTTCCCCTTCAATATTCCTTCCTTCCTTCCTTCCTTTTCCATCTCCATCCCTTCCCTTTCAATCTCTCTCTCCTTCCTTCCTTCCTTCCTTCCCTCTTCAATCTCCTTCCTTCTCCATCTCCTTCCTTTCCCCTTCAATCTTACTTCTTTCTTCCTTCCTTCCATCTCCTTCTCCATCCCTTCCCCTTTAATCTCTCTCTCTCCTTCCTTCCTTCCCCCTTCAATCTCCTTCCTTCTCCATCTCCTTCCTTTCCCCTTCAATCTTCCTTCTTTCTTCCTTCCTTCCATCTCCATCTCCATCCCTTCCCCTTAAATCTCTCTCTCCCTCTCCTTCCTTCCTTCCTTCCTTCCTTCCTTCCTTCCTTCCTTCCTTCCCCTTCAATCTCCTTCCTTCTCCATCTCCTTCCTTTCCCCTTCAATCTTCCTTCCTTCCTTTCTTCCTTCCTTCCTTCCCCTTCAATCTCCTTCCTTCTCCATCTCCTTCCTTCCCCCTTCAATATCCTTCCTTCTCTATCTCCTTCCTTTCCCCTTAAATCTTCCTTCCTTCCTTCACCCTTCAATCTCGTTCCTTCTAGATCTCCTTCCTTCCCCCTTCAATCTCCTTCCTTCTCTATCTCCTTCCTTTCCCCTTAAATCTTCCTTCCTTCCTTCCTTCCTTCCTTCCATCTCCATCCCTTCCCCTTCAATCTCTCTCTCCCTCTCCTTCCTTCCTTCCTTCCTTCCTTCCTTCCTTCCTTCCTTCCTTCCTTCCCCTTCAATCTCCTTCCTTCTCCATCTCCTTCCTTTCCCCTTCAATCTTCCTCCCTTCCTTTCTTCCTTCCTTCCTTCCCCCTTCAATCTCCTTCCTTCTCCATCTCCTTCCTTCCCCCTTCAATATCCTTCCTTCTCTATCTCCTTCCTTTCCCCTTAAATCTTCCTTCCTTCCTTCACCCTTCAATCTCGTTCCTTCTCGATCTCCTTCCTTCCCCCTTCAATCTCCTTCCTTCTCTATCTCCTTCCTTTCCCCTTAAATCTTCCTTCCTTCATTCCTTCCTTCCATCTCCATCCCTTCCCCTTCAATTTCTCGCTCCTTCCTTCCTTCCCCCTTCAATCTCCTTCCTTCTCCATCTCCTTCCTTTCCCCTTCAATCTTCCTTCTTTCTTCCGTCCTTCCATCTCCATCTCCATCTCCATCCCTTCCCCTTCAATCTCTCTCTCCTTCCTTCCTTCCCCCTTCAATTTACTTCCTTCTACATCTCCTCCTTTCCCCTTCAATCTTCCTTCGTTCTTCCTTCCTTCCATCTCCATCTCCATCCCTTCCCCTTCAATCTCTCTCTCCTTCCTTCCCCCTTCAATATCCTTCCTTCTCTATCTCCTTCCTTTACCCTTAAATCTTCCTTCCTTCCTTCACCCTTCAATCTCGTTCCTTCTAGATCTCCTTCCTTCCCCCTTCAATCTCCTTCCTTCTCTATCTCCTTCCTTTCCCCTTAAATCTTCCTTCCTTCCTTCCTTCCTTCCTTCCATCTCCATCCCTTCCCCATCAATCTCTCTCTCCCTCTCCTTCCTACCTTCCTTCCTTCCTTCCTTCCTTCCTTCCTTCCTTCCTTCCCCTTCAATCTCCTTCCTTCTCCATCTCCTTCCTTTCCCCTTCAATCTTCCTTCCTTCCTTTCTTCCTTCCTTCCTTCCCCCTTCAATCTCCTTCCTTCTCCATCTCCTTCCTTCCCCCTTCAATATCCTTCCTTCTCTATCTCCTTCCTTTCCCCTTAAATCTTCCTTCCTTCCTTCACCCTTCAATCTCGTTCCTTCTCGATCTCCTTCCTTCCCCCTTCAATCTCCTTCCTTCTCTATCTCCTTCCTTTCCCCTTAAATCTTCCTTCCTTCATTCCTTCCTTCCATCTCCATCCCTTCCCCTTCAATTTCTCGCTCCTTCCTTCCCCCTTCAATCTCCTTCCTTCTCCATCTCCTTCCTTTCCCCTTCAATCTTCCTTCCTTCCTTCCTTCCATCTCCATCCCTTCCCATTCAATCTCTCGCTCCTTCCTTCCTTCCCCCTTCAATCTCCTTCCTTCTCCATCTCCTTCCTTTCCCCTTCAATCTTCCTTCTTTCTTCCGTCCTTCCATCTCCATCTCCATCTCCATCCCTTCCCCTTCAATCTCTCTCTCCTTCCTTCCTTCCCCCTTCAATTTACTTCCTTCTACATCTCCTCCTTTCCCCTTCAATCTTCCTTCGTTCTTCCTTCCTTCCATCTCCATCTCCATCCCTTCCCCTTCAATCTCTCTCTCCTTCCTTCCCCCTTCAATCTCCTTACTTCTCCATCTCCTTCCTTTCCCCTTCAATCTTCCTTCTTTCTTCCTTCCTTCCATATCAGTCTCCATCCCTTCCCCTTCAATTTATCTTTCATTCCTTCTTTCCTTCCTTCCCGCTTCAATCTCCTTCCTTCTCCATCTCCTTACTTTCCCCTTCAATATCTTTCCTTCCTTTCCCCTTCAATATCCATCCTTCTCCATCTCCTTCCTTTCCCTCTAATCTTCCTTCTTTCTTCCTTCGTTCCATATCAGTCTCCATCCCTTCCCCTTCAATTTCTCTCTTCTTCCTTCCATCCTTCCTTCCTTACTTCCTTCCTTCCCCTTTCAATCTCCTTCCTTCTCCATCTCCTTCGTTACCCCTTCAATCCTCCTTCCTTCCTTCCATCCATCTCCATCCCTTCCCCTTCAATCTCTCTCTGCTTCCTTCCTTCCTTCCCCATTCAATCTACTTCCTTCTCCATCTCCTCTTCAATCTTCCTTCTTCCATCCTTCCATATCAGTCTCCATCCCTTCCCCTTCAATTTCTCTCTCCTTCCTTCCTTCCTTTCCCCTTCAATCTCTTTCCTACCTTCCTCCTTCAATCTCCTCCGTTCTCCATCTCCTTCCTTTCCCCTTTAATATTCCTTCTTCCTTCCTTCTTTCCATCTCCATCTCCATCCCTTCCCCTTCAATCTCTCTCTCCTTCCTTCCCCCTTCACTCTCCTTACTTCTCCATCTCCTTCCTTTGCCCTTCAAACTCTCTCCTTCCTTCCTTCGTTCTTTTCCCCTTCAGACTCTGTCCTTCTCCATCTCCTTCTTTTCCGCTTCAATCTTCCTTCCTTCCTTCCTTCCTTCCATCCATCTCAATCCCTTCCCCTTCAATCTCTCTCTCCTTCCTTCCTTCCCCCTTCAATCTCCTTCCTTCCCCATCTCCATCCCTTCCCCTTCAATCTCTCTCTCCTTCCTTCCTTCCCCCTTCAATTGACTTCCTTCTCCATCTCCTCCTTTCCCCTTCAATCTTAATTCTTTCTACCTTCCTTCCATCTCCATCTCCATCCCTTCCCCTTCAATCTCTCTCTCCTTCCTTCCCCCTTCAATCTCCTTCCTTCTCCTTCTCCTTCCTTTCCCCTTCAATCTTCCATCTTTCTTCCTTCCTTCCATCTCCGTCTCCATCCCTTCGCTTCAATCTGTCTCCTTCCTTCCTTCCTTCCTTCCTTCCTTCCTTCCCTCTTCAATTTCCTTCCTTCTCCATCTCCTTCCTTTTCCCTTTAATCTCTTTCCTTCCTTCCACCTTCAATCTCCTACCTTCTCCATCTCCTTCCTTTCCCCTTTAACCTTCCTTCTTCCTTCCTTCCTTCCATCTCCATCTCCATCCCTTCCCCTTCAATCTCTCTCTCCTTCCTTCCCCCTTCAATCTCCTTCCTTCTGCATCTCCTTCCTTTCCCCTTCAATATTCCTTCTTTCTTCCTTCCTTCCATATCAGTCTCCATCCCTTCCCCTTCAATTTCTCTTTCCTTCCTTCCTTCCTTCCTTCCTTCCTTCCCCCTTCAATCTCCTTCCTTCTCCATCTCCTTCCTTTCCCCTTTAATCTTCCTTCTTTCTTCTTTCCTTTCATCTCCATCTCCATCCATTCCCCTTCAATCTCTCTCTCCTTCCTATCTTCCTTTCCCCTTCGATCTCTCTCTCCTTCCTTCCTTCCTAAACCTTCAATATCCTTCCTTCTATCTTCGTTCTTTCTTCCTTCCTTCCATCTCCATCTCCATCCCTTCCCTTTCAATCTCTCTCCTTCCTTCCTTCCTTCCTTCCTTCCTTCCTTCCTTCCTTCCTTCCTTCCTTCCTTCCTTCCTTCCCCCTTCAATCTACATCCTTCTCCATCTCCTTCCTTTTCCCTTTAATCTCTTTCCTTCCTTCCCCCTTCAATCTCCTTCCTTCTCCATCTCCTTCCTTTCCCCTTCATCTCTTTCCTTCCTTCCACCTTCAATCTCCTTCCTTCTCCATCTCCTTCCTTTCCCCTTCAACCTTCCTTCCTTCCCTCCTTCCATCTCCATCCCTTACCCTTCAATCTCTCGCTCCTTCCTTCCTTCCCCCTTCAATCTCCTTCCTTCTCCATCTCCTTCCTTTCCCCTTCAATCTTCCTTCTTTCTTCCTTCCTTCCACCTCCATCTCCATCCCTTCGCTTCAATCTGCCTCCTTCCTTCCTTCCTTCCTTCCTTCCTTCCTTCCTTCCTTCCTTCCTTCCCCCTTTAATCTCCTTCCTTCTCCATCTCCTTCCTTTCCCCTTCAATCTCTTTTCTTCCTTCCCCCTTCAATCTCCTTCCTTCTCCATCTCCTTCCTTTTCCCTTTAATCTCTTCTCTTCCTTCCCGCTTCAATCTCCTTCCTTCTCCATCTCCTTCCTTTCCCCTTCAATCTTCCTTCTTTCTTCCTTCCTTCCATCTCCATCTCCATCCCTTCCCCTTCAATCTCTGTCTCTTTCCTTCCTTCCTTCCTTCCTTCCTTCCTTATTTCCTTCCTTCCTTCCATCCCCCTTCAATAAACTTCCTTCTCCATCTCCTTCCTTTTCCCTTTAATCTCTTTCCTTCCTTCCTTCCTTCCCCCTTCAATCTCCATCCTTCTCCATCTCCAACCTTTCCCCTTCAATCTCTTTTCTTCCTTCGCCCATCAATCTCCTTCCTTCTCCATCTCCTTCCTTTCCCCTTCAATCTTCCTTCTTTCTTCCTTCCTTCCATCTCTATCTCCAACCCTTCCCCTTCAATCTCTGTCTCCTTCCTTCCTTCCTTCCTTCCTTCCATCCCCCTTCAATCAACTTCCTTCTCCATCTCCATCCTTTTCCCTTTAATCTCTTTCCTTCCTTCACCCTTCAATCTCCTTCCTTCTCCATCTCCTTCTTTTCCCCTTCATTCTTCCTTCTTTCTTCCTTCCTTCCATCTCCATCCCTTCCCCTTCAATCTCTCTCTCCTTCCTTCCTTCCCCCTTCAATTTACTTCCTTCTCCATCTCCTTCTTTCCCCTTCAATCTTCCTTCTTTCTTCCTTCCTTCCATCTCCATCTCCATCCCTTCCCCTTCAATCTCTCTCTCCTTCCTTCCCCCTTCAATCTCCTTACTTCTCCATCTCCTTCCTTTCCCCTTTAACCTTCCTTCTTTCTTCCTTCCTTCCATCTCCATCTCCATCCCTTCCCCTTCAATCTCTCTCTCCTTCCTTCCCCCTTCAATCTCCTTACTTCTCCATCTCCTTCCTTTCCCCTTTAATCTCTCTTCTTCCTTCCTTCCTTCCTTCCTTCCTTCCTTCCTTCCTTCCTTTCCCCTTCAATCTTCCTTCCTTCCTTCCATCTCCATCCCTTCCCCTTCAATCTCTCGCTCCTTCCTTCCTTCCTTCCTTCCCCCTTCAATCTACATCCTTCTCCATCTCCTTCCTTTTCCCTTTAATCTCTTTCCTTCCTTCCCCCTTCAAACTCCTACCTTCTCCATCTCCTTCCTTTCCCCTTTAATCCTCCTTCTTTCTTCCTTACTTCCATCTCCATCTCCATCCCTTCCCCTTCAATCTCTCTCTCCTTCCTTCCCCCTTCAATCTCCTTACTTCTCCATCTCCTTCCTTTCCCCTTCAACCTCTCTCCTTCCTTCCTTCCTTCCTTCCTTCCCCCTTCAATCTCCTTCCTTCTCCATCTACTTCCTTTCCCCTTCAATCTTCCTTCTTTCTTCCTTCCTTCCATCTCCATCTCCATCCCTTCGCTTCAATCTGTCTCCTTCCTTCCTTCCTTCCTTCCTTCCTTCCTTCCTTCCCCCTTCAATCAACTTCCTTCTCCATCTCCTTCCTTTTCCCTTTAATCTCTTTCCTTCCTTCACCCTTCAATCTCCTACCTTCTCCATCTCCTTCCTTTCCCCTTTAATCTTCCTTCTTTCTTCCTTCCTTCAATCTCAATCTCCATCCCTTCCACTTCAATCTCTCTCTCCTTCCTTCCTTCCTTCCTTCCTTCCTTTGTTCCCCCTTTAATCTCCTTCCTTCTCCATCTCCTTCCTTTCCCCTTCAATCTCTTTTCTTCCTTCCCCCTTCAATCTCCTTCCTTCTCCATCTCCTTCCTTTCCCCTTCAATCTTCCTTCTTTCTTCCTTCCTTCCATCTCCATCTCCATCCCTTCCCCTTCAATCTCTGTCTCCTTCCTTCCTTCCTTCCTTCCTTCCTTCCTTCCTTCCTTCCTTCCTTCCCCCTTCAATCTCCTTCCTTCTCCATCTCCTTCCTTTCCCCTTCAATCTCTTTCCTTCCATCCACCTTCAATCTCCTTCCTTCTCCATCTCCTTCCTTTCCCCTTCATTCTTCCTTCTTTCTTCCTTCCTTCCATCTCCATCCCTTCCCCTTCAATCTCTCTCTCCTTCCTTCCTTCCCCCTTCAATTTACTTCCTTCTCCATCTCCTCCTTTCCCCTTCAATCTTCCTTCTTTCTTCCTTCCTTCCATCTCCATCTCCATCCCTTCCCCTTCAATCTCCTTACTTCTCCATCTCCTTCCTTTCTCCTTCAATATTCCTTCTTTCTTCCTTCCTTCCATATCAGTCTCCATCCCTTCCCCTTCAATTTCTCTTTCCTTCCTTCCTTCCTTCCTTCCTTCCTTCCTTCCTTCCTTCCCCCTTCAATCTACATCCTTCTCCATCTCCTTCCTTTTCCCTTTAATCTCTTTCCTTCCTTCCCCCTTCAATCTCCTACGTTCTCCATCTCCTTCCTTTCCCCTTTAATCTTCCTTCCATATCAGTCTCCATCCCTTCCCCTTCAATCTCTCTCTCCTTCCTTCCCCCTTCAATCTCCGTACTTCTACATCTCATTCCTTTCCCCTTTAATCTCTCTCCTTCCTTCCTTCCTTCCTTCCACCTTCAATCTCCTTCCTTCTCCATCTCCTTCCTTTCCCCTTCAATATTCCTTCTTTCTTCCTTCCTTCCATATCAGTCTCCTTCCCTTCCCCTTCAATTTCTCTTTCCTTCCTTCCTTCCTTCCTTCCTTCCTTCCTTCCTTCCTTCCTTCCCCCTTCAATCTCCTTCCTTCTCCATCTCCTTCCTTTCCCCTTCAATCTCTTTCCTTCCTTTCCCCTTCAATCTCCTTCCTTCTCCACCTCCTTCCTTTCCCCTTTAATCTTCCTTCTTTCTTCCTTCCTTCCATATCAGTCTCCATCCCTTCCCCTTCAATTTCTCTCTCCTTCCTTCCTTCCTTCCTTCCTTCCTTCCTTCCTTCCTTCCTTCCTTCCTTCCTTCCTACCCCCTTCAATCTCCTTCCTTCTCCATCTCCTTCCTTTCCCCTTCAATCTCTTTCCTTCCTTCCACCTTCAATCTCTCTCCTTCCTTCCTTCCTTGCTTCCCTCTTCAATCTCCTTCCTTCTCCATCTCCTTCATTTCCCCTTCAATCTTCCTTCTTTCTTCATTCCTTCCATCTGCATCTGCATCCCTTCCCCTTCAATCTCTGTCTCCTTCATTCCTTCCTTCCTTCCTTTGTTCCCCCTTCAATCTCCTTCCTTCTCCATCTCCTTCCTTTCCCCTTTAATCTTCCTTCTTTCTTCCTTCCTTTCATCTCCATCTCCATCCCTTCCCCTTCAATCTTTCTCCTTCCTTCCTTCCTTCCTTCCTTCCTTCCTTCCCCCTTCAATCTCCTTCCTTCTCCATCTCCTTCCTTTTCACTTTAATCTCTTTCCTTCCTTCCGCCTTCAATCTCCTTACTTCTCCATCTCCTTCCTTTCCCCTTTAATCTCTCTCCTTCCTTGCTTCCTTGCTTCCCCCTTCAATCTCCTTCCTTCTCCATCTCCTTCCTTTCCCCTTCAATATTCCTTCTTTCTTCCTTCCTTCCATATCAGTCTCCATCCCTTCCCCTTCAATTTTTCTTTCCTTCCTTCCTTCCTTCCCTCCCCCTTCAATCACCTTCCTTCTCCATCTCCTTCCTTTACCCTTTAATCTTCCTTCTTCCTTCCTTCCTTCCTTCCATATCAGTCTCCATCCCTTCCCCTTCAATTTCTCTCTCGTTCCTTCCTTCCTTCCTTCCTTCCTTCCTTCCTGCCTTCCTTCCACCTTCAATCTCCTTCCTTCTCCATCTCCTTTCTTTCCCCTTCAATCTTCCTTCCTTCCTTCCTTCCATATCCATCCCTTCCCCTTCAATCTCTCGCTCCTTCCTTCCTTCCCCCTTCAATCTCCTTCCTTCTCCATCTCCTTCCTTTCCCCTTTAATCTTTCTTCTTTCTTCCTTCCTTCCATATCAGTCTCCATCCATTCCCCTTCAATCTCTCTCTCCTTCCTTCCTTCCTTTCCCCTTCGATCTCTCTCTCCTTCCTTCCTTCCTACCCCTTCAATATCCTTCCTTCTCCATCTCCTTCCTTTTCCCTTCAATCTTCCTTCTTTCTTCCTTCCTTCCATCTCCATCTCCATCCCTTCCGCTTCAATCTCTCTCCTTCCTTCCTTCCTTCCTTCCCCCTTCAATCTACATCCTTCTCCATCTCCTTCCTTTTCCCTTTAATCTCTTTCCTTCCTTCCCCCTTCAAACTCCTACCTTCTCCATCTCCTTCCTTTCCCCTTTAATCCTCCTTCTTTCTTCCTTACTTCCATCTCCATCTCCATCCCTTCCCCTTCAATCTCTCTCTCCTTCCTTCCCCCTTCAATCTCCTTACTTCTCCATCTCCTTCCTTTCCCCTTCAACCTCTCTCCTTCCTTCCTTCCTTCCCCCTTCAATCTCCTTCCTTCTCCATCTCCTTCCTTTCCCCTTCAATCTTCCTTCTTTCTTCCTTCCTTCCATCTCCATCTCCATCTCCATCTCTTCCCATTCAATCTCTCTCTCCTTCCTTCCTTCCTTTCCCCTTCAATCTCTCTCCTTCCTTCCTTCCTTCCTTCCTTCCTTCCTTCCTTCCTTCCTTCCCCCTTCCTTCTACTTCCTTCTCCATCTCCTTCCTTTTCCCTTTAATCTCTTTCCTTCCTTCCCCCTTTAATCTCCTCCCTTCTCCATCTCCTTTCTTTCCCCTTTACTCTTCCTTCTTTCTTCCTTCCTTCCATCTCCATCTCCATCCCTTCCCCTTCAATCTCTCTCTCCTTCCTTCCCCCTTCAATCTCCTTACTTCTCCATCTCCTTCCTTTCCCCTTCAATCAATCTCCTTCCTTCCTTCCCCCTTCAATCTCCTTCCTTCTCTATCTCCTTCCTTTCCCCTTCAATCTTCCTTCTTTCTTCCTTCCTTCCATCTCCATCTCCATCTCCATCTCTTCCCCTTCAATCTCTCTCTCCTTCCTTCCTTCCTTTCTCCTTCAATCTCTCTCTCCTTCCTTCCTTCCTTCCCCCTTCAATCTCCTTCCTTCTCCATCTCCTTCTTTTCCCCTTCAATCTTCCTTCTTTCATCCTTCCTTCCATTTCCATCCCTATTCCTTCCCCTTCAATCTCTCTCCTTCCTTCCTTCCTTCCTTCCTTCCTTCCTTCCTTCCTTCCTTCCTTCCTTCCCCCTTCAATCTACTTCCTTCTCCATCTCCTTCCTTTTCCCTTTAATTTCTTTCCTTCCTTCCCCCTTCAATCTCCTACGTTCTCCAACTCCTTCCTTTCCCCTTTAATCTTCCTTCTTCCTTCCTTCCTTCCATCTCCATCTCCATCCCTTCCCCTTCAATCTGTCTCTCCTTCCTTCCTCCTTCAATCTCCTTCCTTCTCCATCTCCTTCCTTTCCCCTTCAATCTCTTCCTTCCTTTCCCCTTCAATCTCCTTCCTTCCTTCCTTCCCCCTTCAATCTCTCTCCTTCCTTCCTTCCTTCCTACCTTCCCCTTCAATCTCCTTCCTTCTCCATCTCCTTCCTTTTCCCTTTAATCTCTTTCCTTCCTTCCCCCTTCAATCTCCTACCTTCTCCATCTCCTTCCTTTCCCCTTTAACCTTCCTTCTTCCTTCCTTCCTTCCATCTCCATCTCAATCCCTTCCCCTTCAATCTCTCTCTCCTTCCTTCCCCCCTTCAATCTCCGTACTTCTCCATCTCCTTCCTTTCCCCTTTAATCTCTCTCCTTCCTTCCTTCTTTCCTTCCCCCTTCAATCTCCTTCCTTCTCCATCTCCTTCCTTTCCCCTTCAATCTCTTTCCTTCCTTTCCCCTTCAATCTCCTTCCTTCTCCATCTCCTTCCTTTCCCCTACAATCTCTTTCCTTCCTTCCTTCCATCTCCATCCCTTCCCCTTCAATCTCTCGCTCCTTCCTTCCTTCCCCCTTCAATCTCCTTCCTTCTCCATCTCCTTCCTTTCCCCCTTTAATCTTTCTTCTTCTTCCTTCCTTTCATCTCCATCTCCATCCATTCCCCTTCAATCTCTCTCTCCTTCCTTCCTTCCTTCCTTTCCCCCTTCGATCTCTCTCTCCTTCCTTCCTTCCTACCCCTTCAATATCCTTCCTTCTCCTTCTCCTTCCTTTTCCCTTCAATCTTCCTTCTTTCTTCCTTCCTTCCATCTCCATCTCCATCCCTTCCGCTTCAATCTCTCTCCTTCCTTCCTTCCTTCCTTCCTTCCTTCCTTCCTTCCTTCCTTCCTTCCTTCCTTCCTTCCTTCCCCCTTCAATCTACATCCTTCTCCATCTCCTTCCTTTTCCCTTTAATCTCTTTCCTTCCTTCCCCCTTCAAACTCCTACCTTCTCCATCTCCTTCCTTTCCCCTTTAATCCTCCTTCTTTCTTCCTTCCTTCCATCTCCATCCATCCCTTCCCCTTCAATCTCTCTCTCCTTCCTTCCCCCTTCAATCTCCTTACTTCTCCATCTCCTTCCTTTCCCCTTCAATCTCTCTCCTTCCTTCCTTCCTTCCTTCCCCTTCAATCTCCTTCCTTCTCCATCTCCTTCCTTTCCCCTTCAATCTTCCTTCTTCTTCTTCCTTCCTTCCATCTCCATCTCCATCTCTTCCCATTCAATCTCTCTCTTCCTTCCTTCCTTCCTTTCCCCTTCAATCTCTCTCCTTCCTTCCCTTCCTTCCTTCCTTCCTTCCTTCCTTCCTTCCTTCTCCCCTTCCTTCTACTTCCTTCTCCATCTCCTTCCTTTTCCCTTTAATCTCTTTCCTTCCTTCCCCCTTTAATCTCCTCCCTTCTCCATCTCCTTTCTTTCCCCTTTACTCTCCTTCTTTCTTCCTTCCTTCCATCTCCATCTCCATCCCTTCCCCTTCAATCTCTCTCTCCTTCCTTCCCCCTTCAATCTCCTTACTTCTCCATCTCCTTCCTTTCCCCTTCAATCAATCTCCTTCCTTCCTTCCCCCTTCAATCTCCTTCCTTCTCTATCTCTTCCTTTCCCCTTCAATCTTCCTTCTTTCTTCCTTCCTTCCATCTCCATCTCCATCTCCATCTCTTCCCCTTCAATCTCTCTCTCCTTCCTTCCTTCCTTCTCCTTCAATCTCTCTCTCCTTCCTTCCTTCCTTCCCCCTTCAATCTCCTTCTTCTCCATCTCCTTCTTTTCCCCCTTCAATCTTCCTTCTTTCATCCTTCCTTCCATTTCCCATCTCTATTCCTTCCCCTTCAATCTCTCTCCTTCCTTCCTTCCTTCCTTCCTTCCTTCCCCCTTCAATCTACTTCCTTCTCCCATCTCCTTCCTTTTCCCTTTAATTTCTTTCCTTCCTTCCCCTTCAATCTCCTACGTTCTCCATCTCCTTCTTTCCCCTTTAATCTTCCTTCTTCCTTCCTTCCTTCCATCTCCACCTCCATCCCTTCCCCTTCAATCTGTCTCTCCTTCCTTCCTCCTTCAATCTCCTTCCTTCCACATCTCCTTCCTTTCCCCTTCAATCTCTTTCCTTCCTTTCCCCTTCAATCTCCTCCCTTCCTTCCTTCCCCTTTCAATCTCTCTCCTTCCTTCCTTCCTTCCTACCTTCCCCTTCAATCTCCTTCCTTCTCCATCTCCTTCCTTTTCCCTTTAATCTCGTTTCCTTCCTTCCCCCTTCAATCTCCTACCTTCTCCATCTCCTTCCTTTCCCCTTTAAACCTTCCTTCTTCCTTCCTTCCTTCCATCTCCATCTCAATCCCTTCCCCTTCAATCTCTCTCTCCTTCCTTCCCCCTTCAATCTCCGTACTTCTCCATCTCCTTCCTTTCCCTTTAATCTCTCTCCTTCCTTCCTTCTTTCCTTCCCCTTCAATCTCCTTCCTTCTCCATCTCCTTCCTTTCCCCTTCAATCTCTTTCCTTCCTTTCCCCTTCAATCTCCTTCCTTCTCCATCTCCTTCCTTTCCCCTACATCTCTTTCTCCTTCCTTCCTTCCATCTCCATCCCTTCCCCTTCAATCTCTCGCTCCTTCCTTCCTTCCCCCTTCAATCTCCTTCCTTCTCCATCTCCTTCCTTTCCCCTTTAATCTTTCTTCTTTCTTCCTTCCTTTCATCTCCATCTCCATCCATTCCCCCTTCAATCTCTCTCTCCTTCCTTCCTTCCTTCCTTTCCCCTTCGATCTCTCTCTCCTTCCTTCCTTCCTACCCTTCAATATCCTTCCTTCTCCTTCTCCTTCCTTTTCCCTTCAATCTTCCTTCTTTGGTCCTTCCTTCCATCTCCATCTCCATCCCTTCCGCTTCAATCTCTCTCCTTCCTTCCTTCCTTCCTTCCTTCCTTCCTTCCTTCCTTCCTTGCCTTCCTTCCTTCCTTCCTTCCCCCTTCAATCTACATCCTTCTCCATCTCCTTCCTTTTCCCTTAATCTCTTTCCTTCCTTCCCCCTTCAAACTCCTACCTTCTCCATCTCCTTCCTTTCCCCTTTAATCCTCCTTCTTTCTTCCTTCCTTCCATCTCCATCTCCATCCCTTCCCCTTCAATCTCTCTCTCCTTCCTTCCCCCTTCAATCTCCTTGACTTCTCCATCTCCTTCCTTTCCCTTCAATCTCTCTCCTTCCTTCCTTCCTTCCTTCCCCCTTCAATCTCCTTCCTTCTCCATCTCCTTCCTTTCCCCTTCAATCTTCCTTCTTTCTTCCTT
Source organism: Crotalus adamanteus (assembly GCA_039797435.1). Lineage (NCBI taxonomy): Eukaryota > Metazoa > Chordata > Lepidosauria > Squamata > Viperidae > Crotalus > Crotalus adamanteus. The sequence continues at coordinate 7,133,688 of CM077935.1, read as the reverse complement.
CCTTCCATCTCCATCTCCATCTCTTCCCATTCAATCTCTCTCTCCTTCCTTCCTTCCTTTCCCCTTCAATCTCTCTCCTCCTTCCTTCCTTCCTTCCTTCCTTCCTTCCTCCTTCCTTCCCCCCTTCCTTCTACTTCCTTCTCCATCTCCTTCCTTTTCCCTTTAATCTCTTTCCTTCCTTCCCCCTTTAATCTCCTCCCTTCTCCATCTCCTTCTTTTCCCCTTTACTCTTCCTTCTTTCTTCCTTCCTTCCATCTCCATCTCCATCCCTTCCCCTTCAATCTCTCTCTCCTTCCTTCCCCCTTCAATCTCCTTACTTCTCCATCTCCTTCCTTTCCCCTTCAATCTCCTTCCTTCTCCATCTCCTTCCTTTCCCCTACAATCTCTTTCCTTCCTTCCTTCCATCTCCATCCCTTCCCCTTCAATCTCTCGCTCCTTCCTTCCTTCCCCCTTCAATCTCCTTCCTTCTCCATCTCCTTCCTTTCCCCTTTAATCTTTCTTCTTTCTTCCTTCCTTTCATCTCCATCTCCATCCATTCCCCTTCAATCTCTCTCTCCTTCCTTCCTTCCTTCCTTTCCCCTTCGATCTCTCTCTCTTCCTCTTCCTTCCTACCCCTTCAATATCCTTCCTTCTCCTTCTCCTTCCTTTTCCCTTCAATCTTCCTTCTTTCTTCCTTCCTTCCATCTCCATCTCCATCCCTTCCGCTTCAATCTCTCTCCTTCCTTCCTTCCTTCCTTCCTTCCTTCCTTCCTTCCTTCCTTCTTCCTTCCTTCCTTCCTTCCTTCCTTCCTTCCCCCTTCAATCTACATCCTTCTCCATCTCCTTCCTTTTCCCTTTAATCTCTTTCCTTCCTTCCCCCTTCAAACTCCTACCTTCTCCATCTCCTTCCTTTCCCTTTAATCCTCCTTCTTTCTTCCTTCCTTCCATCTCCATCTCCATCCCTTCCCCTTCAATCTCTCTCTCCTTTCCTTCCCCCTTCAATCTCCTTACTTCTCCATCTCCTTCCTTTCCCCCTTCAATCTCTCTCCTTCCTTCCTTCCTTCCTTCCCCCTTCAATCTCCTTCCTTCTCCATCTCCTTCCTTTCCCCTTCAATCTTCCTTCTTTCTTCCTTCCTTCCATCTCCATCTCCATCTCTTCCCATTTCAATCTCTCTCTCCGTTCCTTCCTTCCTTTCCCTTCAATCTCTCTCCTTCCTCTCCTTCCTTCCTTCCTTCCTTCCTTCCTTCCTTCCTTCCTTCCTTCCTTCCCCCTTCCTTCTACTTCCTCTCCATCTCCTTCCTTTTCCCTTTAATCTCTTTCCTTCCTTCCCCCTTTAATCTCCTTCCCTTCTCCATCTCCTTTCTTTCCCCTTTACTCTTCCTTCTTTCTTCCTTCCTTCCATCTCCATCTCCATCCCTTCCCCTTCAATCTCTCTCTCCTTCCTTCCCCCTTCAATCTCCTTACTTCTCCATCCTCCTTCCTTTCCCCTTCAATCAATCTCCTTCCTTCCTTCCCCCTTCAATCTCCTTCCTTCTCTATCTCCTTCCTTTCCCCTTCAATCTTCCTTCTTTCTGTCTTCCTTCCATCTCCATCTCCATCTCCATCTCTTCCCCTTCAATCTTCTCTCTCCTTCCTTCCTTCCTTTCTCCTTCAATCTCTCTCTCCTTCCTTCCTTCCTTCCCCCTTCAATCTCCTTCCTTCTCCATCTCCTTCTTTTCCCCCTTCAATCTTCCTTCTTTCATCCTTCCTTCCATTTCCATCTCTATTCCTTCCCCTTCAATCTCTCTCCTTCCTTCCTTCCTTCCTTCCTTCCTTCCCCCTTCAAATCTACTTCCTTCTCCATCTCCTTCCTTTTCCCTTTTAATTTCTTTCCTTCCTTCCCCTTCAATCTCATACGTTCTCCATCTCCTTCCTTTCCCCTTTAATCTCCTTCTTCCTTCCTTCCTTCCATCTCCACCTCCATCCCTTCCCCTTCAATCTGTCTCTCCTTCCTTCCTCCTTCAATCTCCTTCCTTCCCCATCTCCTTCCTTTCCCCTTCAATCTCTTTCCTTCCTTTCCCCTTCAATCTCCTCCCTTCCTTCCTTCCCCTTTCAATCTCTCTCCTTCCTTCCTTCCTTCCTTCCTACCTTCCCCTTCAATCTCCTTCCTTCTCCATCTCCTTCCTTTTTCCCTTTAATCTCTTTCCTTCCTTCCCCCTTCAATCTCCTACCTTCTCCATCTCCTTCCTTTCCCCTTTAACCCTTTCTTCTTCCTTCCTTCCTTCCATCTCCATCTCAATCCCTTCCCCTTCAATCTCTCTCTCCTTCCTTCCCCCTTCAATCTCCGTACTTCTCCATCTCCTTCCTTTCCCCTTTAATCTCTCTCCTTCCTTCCTTCCTTCCTTCCCCCTTCAATCTCCTTCCTTCTCCATCTCCTTCCTTTCCCTTCAATCACTTTCCTTCCTTCCACCTTCAATCTTCTTCCTTCTCCATCTCCTTCATTTCCCCTTCAATCTTCCTTCCTTCCTTCCTTCCTTCCTTCCTTCCATCTCCATCCCTTCCCCTTCAATCTCTCGCTCCTTCCTTCCTTCCCCCTTCAATCTCCGTACTTCTCCATCTCCTTCCTTTCCCCTTTAATCTCTCTCCTTCCTTCCTTCCTTCCTTCCCCCTTCAATCTCCTTCCTTCTCCATCTCCTTCCTTTCCCCTTCAATCACTTTCCTTCCTTCCACCTTCAATCTTCTTCCTTCTCCATCTCCTTCATTTCCCCTTCAATCTTCCTTCCTTCCTTCGCTTCCTTCCTTCCTTCCTTTCCTTCCTTCCTTCCTTCCTTCCTTCCCCTTCAATCTACATCCTTCTCCATCTCCTTCCTTTTCCCTTTAATCTCTTTCCTTCCTTCCCCCTTCAAACTCCTACCTTCTCCATCTCCTTCCTTTCCCCTTTAATCCGCCTTCTTTCTTCCTTCCTTCCATCTCCATCTCCATCCCTTCCCCTTCAATCTCTCTCTCCCTTCCTTCCCCCTTCAAGTCTCCTTACTTCTCCATCTCCTTCCTTCTCCCCTTCAATCTCTCTCCTTCCTTCCTTCCTTCCTTCCCCCTTCAATCTCCTTCCTTCTCCATCTCCTTCCTTTCCCCTTCAATCTTCCTTCTTTCTTCCTTCCTTCCATCTCCATCTCCATCTCTTCCCATTCAATCTCTCTCTCCTTCCTTCCTTCTCCTTTCCCCTTCAATCTCTCTCCTTCCTTCCTTCCTTCCTTCCTTCCTTCCTTCCCCCTTCCTTCTACTTCCTTCTCCATCTCCTTCCTTTTCCCTTTAATCTCTTTCCTTCCTTCCCCCTTTAATCTCCTCCCTTCTCCATCTCCTTTCTTTCCCCTTTACTCTTCCTTCTTTCTTCCTTCCTTCCATCTCCATCTCCATCCCTTCCCCTTCCAATCTCTCTCTCCTTCCTTCCCCCTACAATCTCCTTACTTCTCCATCTCCTTCCTTTCCCCTTCAATCAATCTCCTTCCTTCCTTCCCCCTTCAATCTCCTTCCTTCTCTATCTCCTTCCTTTCCCCTTCAATCTTCCTTCTTTCTTCCTTCCTTCCATCTCCATCTCCATCTCCATCTCTTCCCCTTCAATCTCTCTCTCCTTCCTTCCTTCCTTTCTCCTTCAATCTCTCTCTCCTTCCTTCCTTCCTTCCCCTTCAATCTCCTTCCTTCTCCATCTCCTTCTTTTCCCCTTCAATCTTCCTTCTTTCATCCTTCCTTCCATTTCCATCTCTATTCCTTCCCCTTCAATCTCTCTCCTTCCTTCCTTCCTTCCTTCCTTCCTTCCCCCTTCAATCTACTTCCTTCTCCATCTCCTTCCTTTTCCCTTTAATTTCTTTCCTTCCTTCCCCCTTCAATCTCCTACGTTCTCCATCTCCTTCCTTTCCCCTTTAATCTTCCTTCTGTCTCGTCCTCTCCTTCCATCTCCACCTCCATCCCTTCCCCTTCAATCTGTCTCTCCTTCCTTCCTCCTTCAATCTCCTTCCTTCCACATCTCCTTCCTTTCCCCTTCAATCTCTTTCCTTCCTTTCCCCTTCAATCTCCTCCCTTCCTTCCTTCCCCTTTCAATCTCTCTCCTTCCTTCCTTCCTTCCTACCTTCCCCTTCAATCTCCTTCCTTCTCCATCTCCTTCCTTTTCCCTTTAATCTCTTTCCTTCCTTCCCCCTTCAATCTCCTACCTTCTCCATCTCCTTCCTTTCCCCTTTAACCTTCCTTCTTCCTTCCTTCCTTCCATCTCCATCTCAATCCCTTCCCCTTCAATCTCTCTCTCTCCTTCCTTCCCCCTTCAATCTCCGTACTTCTCCATCTCCTTCCTTTCCCCTGTTAATCTCTCTCCTTCCTTCCTTCCTTCCTTCCTTCCTTCCTTCCTTCCTTCCTTCCTTCCCCCTTCCTTCTACTTCCTTCTCCATCTCCTTCCTTTTCCCCTTTAATCTCTTTCCTTCCTTCCCCCTTTAATCTCCTCCCTTCTCCATCTCCTTTCTTTCCCCTTTACTCTTTCCTTCTTTCTTCCTTCCTTCCATCTCCATCTCCATCCCTTCCCCTTCAATCTCTCTCTCCTTCCTTCCCCCTGTCAATCTCCTTACTTCTCCATCTCCTTCCTTTCCCCTTCAATCTCCTTCCTTCTCCATCTCCTTCCTTTCCCCTACAATCTCTTTCCTTCCTTCCTTCCATCTCCATCCCTTCCCCTTCAATCTCTCGCTCCTTCCTTCCTTCCCCCTTCCAATCTCCTTCCTTCTCCATCTCCTTCCTTTCCCCTTTAATCTTTCTTCTTTCTTCCTTCCTTTCATCTCCATCTCCATCCATTCCCCTTCAATCTCTCTCTCCTTCCTTCCTTCCTTCCTTTCCCCTTCGATCTCTCTCTCCTTCCTTCCTTCCTACCCCTTCAATATCCTTCCTTCTCCTTCTCCTTCCTTTTCCCTTCAATCTTCCTTCTTTCTTCCTTCCTTCCATCTCCATCTCCATCCCTTCCGCTTCAATCTCTCTCCTTCCTTCCTTCCTGTCCTTCCTTCCTTCCTTCCTTCCTTCCTTCCTTCCTTCCTTCCTGTCCTTCCTTCCTTCCCCTTCAATCTACATCCCTTCTCCATCTCCTTCCTTTTCCCTTTAATCTACTTTCCTTCCTTCCCCCTTCAAACTCCTACCTTCTCCATCTCCTTCCTTTCCCCTTTAATCCTCCTTCTTTCTTCTTCCTTCCATCTCCATCTCCATCCCTTCCCCTTCAATCTCTCTCTCTCCTTCCTTCCCCCTTCAATCTCCTTACTTCTCCATCTCCTTCCTTTCCCCTTCAATCTCTCTCCTTCCTTCCTTCCTTCCTTCCCCCTTCAATCTCCTTCCTTCTCCATCTCCTTCCTTTCCCCTTCAATCTTCCTTCTTTCTTCTTCCTTCCATCTCCATCTCCATCTCTTCCCATTCAATCTCTCTCTCCTTCCTTCCTTCCTTTCCCCTTCAATCTCTCTCCTTCCTTCCTTCCTTCCTTCCTTCCTTCCTTCCTTCCTTCCTTCCCCCTTCCCTTCTACTTCCTTCTCCATCTCCTTCCTTTTCCCTTTAATCTCTTTCCTTCCTTCCCCCTTTAATCTCCTCCCTTCTCCATCTCCTTTCTTTCCCCTTTACTCTTCCTTCTTTCTTCCTTCCTTCCATCTCCATCTCCATCCCTTCCCCTTCAATCTCTCTCTCCTTCCTTCCCCCTTCAATCTCCTTACTTTCTCCATCTCCTTTCCTTTCCCCTTCAATCAATCTCCTTCCTTCCTTCCCCCCTTCAATCTCCTTCCTTCTCTATCTCCTTCCTTTCCCTTCAATCTTCCTTCTTTCTTCCTTCCTTCCATCTCCATCTCCATCTCCATCTCTTCCCCTTCCAATCTCTCTCTCCTTCCTTCCTTCCTTTCTCCTTCAATCTCTCTCTTCCTTCCTTCCTTCCTTCCCCCTTCAATCTCCTTCCTTCTCCATCTCCTTCTTTTCCCCTTCAATCTTCCTTCTTTCATCCTTCCTTCCATTTCCATCTCTATTCCTTCCCCTTCAATCTCTCTCCTTCCTTCCTTCCTTCCTTCCTTCCTTCCTTCCCCCTTCAATCTACTTCCTTCTCCATCTCCTTCCTTTTCCCTTTAATTTCTTTCCTTCCTTCCCCCTTCAATCTCATACGTTCTCCATCTCCTTCCTTTCCCCTTTAATCTTCCTTCTTCCTTCCTTCCTTCCATCTCCACCTCCATCCCTTCCCCTTCAATCTGTCTCTCTCCTTCCTTCCTCCTTCAATCTCCTTCCTTCCCCATCTCCTTCCTTTCCCCTTCAATCTCTTCCTTCCTTTCCCCTTCAATCTCCTCCCTTCCTTCCTTCCCCTTTCAATCTCTCTCCTTCCTTCCTTCCTTCCTTCCTACCTTCCCCTTCAATCTCCTTCCTTCTCCATCTCCTTCCTTTTCCCTTTAATCTCTTTCCTTCCTTCCCCCTTCAATCTCCTACCTTCTCCATCTCCTTCCTTTCCCCTTTAACCTTTCTTCTTCCTTCCTTCCTTCCATCTCCATCTCAATCCCTTCCCCTTCAATCTCTCTCTCCTTCCTTCCCCCTTCAATCTCCGTACTTCTCCATCTCCTTCCTTTCCCCTTTAATCTCTCTCCTTCCTTCCTTCCTTCCTTCCCCCTTCAATCTCCTTCCTTCTCCATCTCCTTCCTTTCCCCTTCAATCACTTTCCTTCCTTCCACCTTCAATCTTCTTCCTTCTCCATCTCCTTCATTTCCCCCTTCAATCTTCCTTCCTTCCTTCCTTCCTTCCTTCCATCTCCATCCCTTCCCCTTCAATCTCTCGCTCCTTCCTTCCTTCCCCCTTCAATCTCCGTACTTCTCCATCTCCTTCCTTTCCCCTTTAATCTCTCTCCTTCCTTCCTTCCTTCCTTCCCCCTTCAATCTCCTTCCTTCTCCCATCTCCTTCCTTTCCCCTTCAATCACTTTCCTTCCTTCCACCTTCAATCTTCTTCCTTCTCCATCTCCTTCATTTCCCCTTCAATCTTCCTTTCCTTCCTTCCTTCCTTCCTTCCTCCTTCCTTCCTTCCTTCCTTCCTTCCTTCCTTCCCCCTTCAATCTACATCCTTTCTCCATCTCCTTCCCTTTTCCCTTTAATCTCTTTCCTTCCTTCCCCCTTCAAACTCCTACCTTCTCATCTCCTTCCTTTCCCCTTAATCCTCCTTCTTTCTTCCTTCCTTCCATCTCCATCTCCATCCCTTCCCCTTCAATCTCTCTCTCCGTCCTTCCCCCTTCAATCTCCTTACTTCTCCATCTCCTTCCTTTCCCCTTCAATCTCTCTCCTTCCTTCCTTCCTTCCTTCCCCCTTCAATCTCCTTCCTTCTCCATCTCCTTCCTTTCCCCTTCAATCTTCCTTCTTTCTTCCTTCCTTCCATCTCCATCTCCATCTCTTTCCCATTCAATCTCTCTCTCCTTCCTTCCTTCCTTTCTCCCTTCAATCTCTCTCCTTCCTTCCTTCCTTCCTTCCTTCCTTCCTTCCTTCCTTCCTTCCCCCTTCCTTCTACTTCCTTCTCCATCTCCTTCCTTTTCCCTTTTAATCTCTTTCCTTCCTTCCCCCTTTAATCTCCTCCCTTCTCCAGTCTCCTTTCTTTCCCCTTTACTCTTCCTTCTTTCTTCCTTCCTTCCATCTCCATCTCCATCCCTTCCCCTTCAATCTCTCTCTCCTTCCTTCCCCCTTCAATCTCCTTACTTCTCCATCTCCTTCCTTTCCCCTTCAATCAATCTCCTTCCTTCCTTCCCCCTTCAATCTCCTTCCTTCTCTATCTCCTTCCTTTCCCCTTCAATCTTCCTTCTTTCTTCCTTCCTTCCATCTCCATCTCCATCTCCATCTCTTCCCCTTCAATCTCTCTCTCCTTCCTTCCTTCCTTTCTCCTTCAATCTCTCTCTCCTTCCTTCCTTCCTTCCCCCTTCAATCTCCTTCCTTCTCCATCTCCTTCTTTTCCCCTTCAATCTTCCTTCTTTCATCCTTCCTTCCATTTCCATCTCTATTCCTTCCCCTTCAATCTCTCTCCTTCCTTCCTTCCTTCCTTCCTTCCTTCCTTCCCCCTTCAATCTACTTCCTTCTCCAGTCTCCTTCCTTTTCCCTTTAATTTCTTTCCTTCCTTCCCCCTTCAATCTCATACGTTCTCCATCTCCTTCCTTTCCCCTTTAAATCTTCCTTCTTCCTTCCTTCCTTCCATCTCCACCTCCATCCCTTCCCCTTCAATCTGTCTCTCCTTCCTTCCTCCTTCAATCTCCTTCCTTCCCCATCTCCTTCCTTTCCCCTTCAATCTCTTTCTTCCTTTCCCCTTCAATCTCCTCCCTTCCTTCCTTCCCCTTTCAATCTCTCTCCTTCCTTCCTTCCTTCCTTCCTACCTTCCCCTTCAATCTCCTTCCTTCTCCATCTCCTTCCTTTTCCCTTTAATCTCTTTCCTTCCTTCCCCCTTCAATCTCCTACCTTCTCCATCTCCTTCCTTTCCCCTTTAACCTTTCTTCTTCCTTCCTTCCTTCCATCTCCATCTCAATCCCTTCCCCTTCAATCTCTCTCTCCTTCCTTCCCCCTTCAATCTCCGTACTTCTCCATCTCCTTCCTTTCCCCTTTAATCTCTCTCCTTCCTTCCTTCCTTCCTTCCCCCTTCAATCTCCTTCCTTCTCCATCTCCTTCCTTCTCCCCTTCAATCACTTTCCTTCCTTCCACCTTCAATCTTCTTCCTTCTCCATCTCCTTCATTTCCCCTTCAATCTTCCTTCCTTCCTTCCTTCCTTCCATCTCCATCCCTTCCCCTTCAATCTCTCGCTCCTTCCTTCCTTCCCCCTTCAATCTCCGTACTTCTCCATCTCCTTCCTTTCCCCTTTAATCTCTCTCTCCTTCCTTCCTTCCTTCCTTCCCCCTTCAATCTCCTTCCTTCTCCATCTCCTTCCTTTCCCCTTCAATCACTTTCCTTCCTTCCACCTTCAATCTTCTTCCTTCTCCATCTCCTTCATTTCCCCTTCAATCTTCCTTCCTTCCTTCCTTCCTTCCTTCCTTCCTTCCTTCCTTCCTTCCCCCCTTCAATCTACATCCTTCTCCATCTCCTTCCTTTTTCCCTTTAATCTCTTTCCTTCCTTCCCCCTTCAAACTCCCTACCTTCTCCATCTCCTTCCTTTCCCCCTTTAATCCTCCTTCTTTCTTCGCTTCCTTCCATCTCCATCTCCATCCCTTCCCCTTCAATCTCTCTCTCCTTCCTTCCCCCTTCAATCTCCTTACTTCTCCATCTCCTTCCTTTCCCCTTCAATCTCTCTCCTTCCTTCCTTCCTTCCTTCCCCCTTCAATCTCCTTCCTTCTCCATCTCCTTCCTTTCCCCTTCAATCTTCCTTCTTTCTTCCTTCCTTCCACTCTCCATCTCCATCTCTTCCCATTCAATCTCTCTCTCCTTCCTTCCTTCCTTTCCCCTTCAATCTCTCTCCTTCCTTCCTTCCTTCCTTCCTTCCTTCCTTCCCCCTTCCTTCTACTTCCTTCTCCATCTCCTTCCTTTTCCCCTTTAATCTCTTTCCTTCCTTCCCCCTTTAATCTCCTCCCTTCTCCATCTCCTTTCTTTCCCCTTTACTCTTCCTTCTTTCTTCCTTCCTTCCATCTCCATCTCCATCCCTTCCCCTTCAATCTCTCTCTCTCCTTCCTCCCCCTTCAATCTCCTTACTTCTCCATCTCCTTCCTTTCCCCTTCAATCAATCTCCTTCCTTCCTTCCCCCTTCAATCTCCTTCCTTCTCTATCTCCTTCCTTTCCCCTTCAATCTTCCTTCTTTCTTCCTTCCTTCCATCTCCATCTCCATCTCCATCTCTTCCCCTTCAATCTCTCTCTCCTTCCTTCCTTCCTTTCTCCTTCAATCTCTCTCTCCCTTCCTTCCTTCCTTCCCCCTTCAATCTCCTTCCTTCTCCATCTCCTTCTTTTCCCCTTCAATCTTCCTTCTTTCATCCTTCCTTCCATTTCCATCTCTATTCCTTCCCCTTCAATCTCTCTCCTTCCTTCCTTCCTTCCTTCCTTCCTTCCCCCTTCAATCTACTTCCTTCTCCATCTCCTTCCTTTTCCCTTTAATTTCTTTCCTTCCTTCCCCCTTCAATCTCCTACGTTCTCCATCTCCTTCCTTTCCCCTTTAATCTTCCTTCTTCCTTCCTTCCTTCCATCTCCACCTCCATCCCTTCCCCTTCAATCTGTCGTCTCCTTCCTTCCCTCCTTCAATCTCCTTCCTTCCACATCTCCTTCCTTTCCCCTTCAATCTCTTTCCTTCCTTTCCCCTTCAATCTCCTCCCTTCCTTCCTTCCCCTTTCAATCTCTCTCCTTCCTTCCTTCCTTCCTACCTTCCCCTTCAATCTCCTTCCTTCTCCATCTCCTTCCTTTTCCCTTTAATCTCTTTCCTTCCTTCCCCCTTCAATCTCCTACCTTCTCCATCTCCTTCCTTTCCCCTTTAACCTTCCTTCTTCCTTCCTTCCTTCCATCTCCATCTCAATCCCTTCCCCTTCAATCTCTCTCTCCTTCCTTCCCCTTCAATCTCCGTACTTCTCCATCTCCTTCCTTTCCCCTTTAATCTCTCTCCTTCCTTCCTTCTTTCCTTCCCCCTTCAATCTCCTTCCTTCTCCATCTCCTTCCTTTCCCCTTCAATCTCTTTTCCTTCCTTTCCCCTTCAATCTCCTTCCTTCTCCATCTCCTTCCTTTCCCCTACAATCTCTTTCCTTCCTTCCTTCCATCTCCATCCCTTCCCCTTCAATCTCTCGCTCCTTCCTTCCTTCCCCCTTCAATCTCCTTCCTTCCCCATCTCCTTCCTTTCCCCTTCAATCTCTTTCCTTCCTTTCCCCTTCAATCTCCTCCCTTCCCTTCCTTCCCCTTTCAATCTCTCTCCTTCCTTCCTTCCTTCCTACCTTCCCCTTCAATCTCCTTCCTTCTCCATCTCCTTCCTTTTCCCTTTAATCTCTTTCCTTCCTTCCCCCTTCAATCTCCTACCTTCTCCATCTCCTTCCTTTCCCCTTTAACCTTTCTTCTTCCTTCCTTCCTTCCATCTCCATCTCAATCCCTTCCCCTTCAATCTCTCTCTCCTTCCTTCCCCCTTCAATCTCCGTACTTCTCCATCTCCTTCCTTTCCCCTTTAATCTCTCTCCTTCCTTCCTTCCTTCCTTCCCCCTTCAATCTCCTTCCTTCTCCATCTCCTTCCTTTCCCCTTCAATCACTTTCCTTCCTTC